>JAODAL010012183.1:0-96506 GCA_025379985.1 Phyllomedusa bahiana | reverse complement strand
TATGCCTCTATCCCCCATATGCCTGCCTATAGCCCCCCATATGCCTCCTTTATAGCCCCCCATATGCCTGCCTATACCCCCCCATATGCCTGCCTATACCCCCCCATATGCCTGCCTATAGCCCCCATATGCCTGCCTATAGCCCCCATATGCCTACCTATACCCCCCATATGCCTGCCTATAGCCCCCATATGCCTGCCTATAGCCCCCCATATGCCTGCCTATAGCCCCCCCATTGCCTTACTTTAGCCCCCATATGCCTGCCTATAGCCCCCCATATGCCTGCCTATACCCCCATATGCCTGCCTATACCCCCCATATGCCTGCCTATAGCCCCCCATATGCCTACCTATACCCCCATATGCCTACCTATACCCCCATATGCCTGCCTATAGCCCCCATATGCCTGCTATAGCCCCCCATATGCCTGCCTATAGCCCCCATATGCCTGCCTATAGCCCCCCATATGCTGCCTATAGCCCCCCATATATGCCTGCCTATAGCCCCCCATATGCCTGCCTATAGCCACCCATATGCCTGCCTATAGCCCCCCATATGCCTACCTATACCCCCCCCATATGCCTGCCTATAGCCCCCCATATGCCTGCCTATAGCCCCCATATGCCTACCTATACTCCCCCATATGCCTGCCTATAGCCCCCCATATGCCTGCCTTAGCCCCCATATGCCTGCCTATAGCCCCCCATATGCCTGCCTATAGCCCCATATGCCTACCTATACTCCCCCATATGCCTGCCTATAGCCCCCATAATGCCTGCCTATAGCCCCCCATATGCCTGCCTATAGCCCCATATGCCTGCCTATAGCCCCCATATGCTGCCTATAGCCCCCCATATGCCTGCCTATAGCCCCCATATGCCTGCCTATAGCCCCCATATGCCTGCCTATAGCCCCCATATGCCTGCCTGCCTATACAGCCCCCTATATACCTGCCTGCCTATACAGCCCCCTATATGCCTGCCTGCCCCCATCCAAAAGTTTGCTATGGGGCCCTGGCTTCTCTAGTTACGCCCCGGGATGTAAGGCATAGGTACATGGAGAAATGGGAAACCTACCTTGGGAGGGCACTTCCCTATGCGACTTGGCAGGCTATTTGGGAGGCCCTCCACGTGTATCACCCACACGGAGAATCTATACAAAATTTTGCTATTTTGGTGTCACACCCCGGACGTCCTACACAAATGGGACCCACAGAGTTCAAAGCTTGTGCTGGCGATCCACTCAAGCAGTAGGCACGCTTCCACATATTTTTGGGGGTTGCCCAATCCTCTCTCCCTTTTGGGCCCGCGTGGGGAGCTTCCTCGCTGATGTTTTTGGTGTGCAAATACCGGTATCGAGTTTGGCTAAGCCCAAGGGGGCCCTAAGCCCAAGGGGGGCCATGTCCTTACCTCTGTAAGATGCCTGATCTCAGGAAAGTGGAGGCAGACCTCTCCTCACTCCATTACAGAGCTATATCAAAGAGTAAGGGAAGTTCGCCGATTGGAATATCTATCGGCGACCCTGAATAATAGGCTGGATCTATTCGGCAAAGTATGGTCGATTTGGGATTGTTCTCTATAACCTACCCTATGTGAGCTGGTTATCATAGGCTGCACCTCCTCGCCCTCCCCTTCCTCCCCCCTCCACTCTCGTTCTATTCTCCCCAGTGTTGTCCGTGTCTTGTATAACTGTGATTACCTCTTCCTGATGACCGTGAGCCTGCGAAGTTATTCGATTTCTGAGTATTTTACTGCATGTTCCTTCATGTCCAGAAGTTTTGAGATCGCAGAACTGCCTTCGCTCACCATTCTCAGGATGTTCTTTAAAGCATAATATGTTTTTGGTATTTGCAATTGTTATACAATAAGTTAATTGTCAAGATGTCTTTCATGTTTCATTTTGGATAAGATTAATAAAAACATACAGTTATAAAAAAAAAAAAAAAAGAAAATATGCATATTTGTCAACGATGGTATAAATATGGTCCTAATGAAATGTCCACAGTTTGTAAACTGATGCAGCATAATCCATCCGATTTTGATCATGATGTGGGTATCAAATGGGTGAAGATACAAAGGCAAATGGCACAGGAACTATGACTAAAGGCAAAAAATAGAAAATAAAAGAAGATTAAAACAACAAAAAAACATACCTAAACAGAGATGTAAAAAAACATAAAATATAAAAAAGAAGAGACTATAGAAATGGAGTAAAATTGAGTTGTTCATTTAATCCCTTGGGGTAAACATAATCCAGTGTGAAGATCCATCTTACCTCCCTTTGGGCCAAGATGTTCTTCCAATTTCCCCCTCTCGAATTGAATAGAACACGATCAATGCCTCTGAATCGAAGTCCAGATGCATCACAGTTGTGCTTTTCTTTAAAATGTCTGGGGATCGGATGTAACGAATCGATGTCCACTTCAGCATCAGCAGCATTGATTCCAAGAACATGTTCACGGATGCGTCTCCTCAATTGTCTAGTAGTCATACCGACATAAATGAGCCCACATGGACATATGAAAAAACTTTGAGACTCTCGGTTCACATATCATGATCAGAACATGTTTAAGCTGCCCATGTTTAAGCTTGGGCGTTTTTTATTTTTTCTCTCTGAATAATGGAGGTCGGTGACCCAGTGAGAGGCCTGATTGGCTCGATTGAGAGGTAAAGATAGGATAGGACTGCCCGATTGAGACCAAAGTTGAAAGTCGTGGGCAGCTTAAACTGTTCTGATCATGATATGTGAACCGAGAGTCTCAAAGTTTTTTCATGTATGATAGATAGCATAATGCTTCTTTAGGGATTTCGACGTAGTGTATTTGCCCTTTTTGCAGAAATGGCCGCTGGCGGCGGTCGTGTGTGTACATGTATAATTACATGTTGTGCCGCAGCCCTGCCATTGGCACCCAGGTTTGCTACGTTTTTTCAGAAATGTTTTTGTGTGCAGAAAATACGTTATACCCTTTGGGGTACATTGGGTTTTAACCTATATGGAAAGGAAGGGTGCTTCCATTTTGGGTTTCTGTCCCCGCCCACTCTCACCAGGCTTCATAAGAAGGCAGCTTTGCAGGTTGGGCGTTTTTTATTTTTTCTCTCCCGAATAATGGAGGGCGGTGACCCAGTGAAGGCCTGATTGGCTCGATTGAGAGGTAAAGATTTGGATAGGGCTGCCCATTTGAGACCACGTTGAAAGTCGTGGGCAGCTTAAACATGTTCTGATCATGATATGTGAACCGAGAGTCCCCAAAGTTTTTTCATGTATGAAAAGATAGCCATAAATGCTTCTTTAGGGATTTCGACTTAGTGTATTTACATTTTATCAGAAATGTGCCGATGGCTGCGGTCTGTGTTTTTACATGTATAATTAAATGTGTTCCGCAGACCTGCCAGTGGCACCCAGGTTTGCATACGTTTTTTCAGAAAAAGTTTTGTGTGCAGAAACATACGTTATACTTGGTGTACATTGATTTTAACCTATATGGAAAGGAAGGGGTGCTTCCATTTTGGGTTTCTGTCCCCGCCCACTCTCACAGGCTGTCATAAGAAGGGCAGCTTTGCAGGTTGGGCGTTTTTTTATTTTTTCTCTCTGAATAATAGGAGGTCGGAGACCCAGTGAGAGGCCTGATTGGCTCGATTGAGAGGTAAAGATAGGATAGGACTGCCCGATTTGAGACCACGTTGAAAGTCGTGCCCAGCTTAAACAAGTTCTGAACATGATATGTGAAACGAGAGTCTCAAAAGTTTTTTTATGTAATGATAGATAGCATAAATGCTTCTTTAAGGGAATTCGACGTAGTGTATTGCCCTTTTTGCAGAAATGTGCCGCTGGCGGCGGTCTGTGTGTGTACATGTATAATTATTGTGTGCCGCAGCCCTGCCAGTGGCACCCAGGTTTGCACGGTTTTTTAAAATGTATTTTTGTGTGCAGAAAACATACGTTAAAACTTGGTGTACATTGATTTTAACCTATATGGAAAGGAAGGGGTGCTTCCATTTTGGGTTTCTGTCCCCGCCCACTCTCACAGGCTGTCATAAAGAAGGGCAGCTTTGGGAGGTTGGGCGTTTTTTAATTTTTTCTCTCTGAATAATGGAGGTCGGTGACCCAGTGAGAGGCTGATTGGCTCGATTGAGAGGTTTAAAGATAGGATAGGACTGCCCGATTTGAGACCTACGTTGAAAGTCGTGGGCAGCTTAAACATGTTCTGATCATGATATGTGAACCGAGAGTCTCAAAGTTTTTTCATGTATGATAGATAGCATAAATGCTTCTTTAGGGATTTCGACGTAGTGTATTGCCCACATGGACATATGGCACAATAGATGACGCCTTCCGTAACGTACGTGATAGTGTGTGTAATCTTGAAGTTCTTGTCATTGGAGGAATTCCAAAATGTATCTGTTGTATCCACATTACTGCATGCTTTGCATTTGCCGCACGGATGGCATCCCCATTTTGTGCCCTTGGAACCGAATGCATTTTCAAGACGCAGACCAGGATAGTAACTTCTTACCAGCATATCTTTTAAGTTGCGTGATCTTCTGTACGTTATTGTTGGATGGTCAGATAAATATTGTTTCAAAGTGTCATCAATCTTTAAGATATTCCAATGCTTGCATAGAACTTTCTGCATTAAATGGTGTTGCGAATGGAAAGGAGTGATAAATCTCACTGTCTCATTGGTTGATTTATTCCTAGGTTGCCTGAATAGGTCATCCCGTTTGGTACTTTTGGCTCTGATGTATGCATTTTCAATGGCTTTTTTTTGAATAACCTCTTTCCATGAACCTTTGTTTTAATTCAACCGCTCTAGACTCAAAAAAGCTATCCAGGGAACAGATTCTTCTTGTTCTTAGAAATTGGCCTACTGGGATGCTATTGATTAATCATTTGGGATAAGCCGAGGATGCATGCAATAGTGTGTTAGTTGCAGTCGGTTTTCTGCATAGATCTGAACGGACAAAGCCATTCGTATCCACATTGAAGGAGATATCCAGGAAATCCATTTGGTCCCTACCTTCTTTGTATGTAAATTTCAAATTGTAGGGATTCTGATTGATTGTGTGCATGAATGTTTTCAGCTCATCTGATGTTCCCTGCCACATAAAAAGTATATCGTCAATATACCTTCCCCCGTATTGGACCTTCTCTATGAGGGGGACTGGGTCTACACAAAAAATTTGCCGCTCCCAAAAGCCTAAAAAGATGTTCGCATATGAGGGCGTACAGGCCTCCCCCATTGCTGTCCCCTGTAATTGTAAATAATATGTCCCTCGGAATAGAAAAAAATTATGGGTCAGAACGAAATCAAGTAGTTGAATGATAAATTTACAAAGTTCTTTGTCAAGGTCAGACATGAATAAAAAGGCACTCACCGCCATAATGCCATCCTTGTGTCTTATAGATGTATAGAGAGACTCTACATCACAGATCACCAAGATCATATCGGGTTCTAATTGTATATTATCCATTTTGCAGAGTGCATCATTAGTGTCTTTCAAATATGAGGGCAGTGGTTCCACAATTGGTTTCAGAAAGTGGTCGATAAATTTGCATGCTTGTTCACATAAGCTCCCCTGACCAGACACAATAGGGCGGCCTGGGGGACAAAAAGAATATTTATGTAATTTGGGAATCAAGTACAAGCATGCAGTTCTTGGATATTCATGTATAAGGTACTTACCTTGTTTTTCAGACAAAATGTTTTCATTTACAGCCATATCCAAGATGGACTTAAGTTCTTCCAAGTACTTCTCAGAAGGGTTAAAAGTCAGACGTTTGTAGCATGTTGGTTCACACAGTTGTCTTAGGGCTTCTTGTTCATACATCCGCTTTGGCCATATTACCACGTTGCCTCCCTTATCTTAGGGTTTGAATAGGACATCTTTCATTGCCCGAAGTTCATGAATGGCTTGTCTCTGCATATAATTACAATTACCGTTTGACTTGGTTTTATCTAACTCCCTAAATTCTTTAGATACTAACTTGACAAATAGCTCAATGTTGGAATACATACTTAAGGGAGGAAATTTTTTGGATTTGTGAGCCAAAGATGTAGGAAACATACCTTTAGATACAATAGGTTCCTCATCCATTTCATCATTGGCGAAGGATTCCAAAATAGAAATGGCTTCTTGTTCTTGATTCGTAAAGACCCATGGATTGAACTTTTTAGCATGAAAAATCTTCTTAAAAGTTAATTTGTGGGCAAAAAGGTGCAAGTCTTTTATGGCTGTGAATGAGTCAAAATCACATGATGGTGAATACGTCAATCCTAGACTTAAAACTTCAATCTGATTGGGAGTTAACTGATGTTCAGATAAATTAATTACCTTAAGAGTGTCATCCTGTCTCCTATCACCGCCATTATCCATGCGTCGTTTGTTAGTTGATCGCTTTGAGAAATCCATTTTTCTTTTTGAATGTTGTCTGGTTGTATCATATATTTGTGAGGAGCTGGATTCAGCTGTAGATGTATGTGAAGACACTGATGCAGATCTTTGGCGGGAAATACGCTTTTCTACACGCCACTTATATACACGGTTGGTTTGAAAATCTGTATGATCTCATTGAAACTTCTTTGTTTTGACAATTTTGATTTGTTTTTCCCATTCTTTTATACATTCCTCCATCTCATTTTAAAAAAACACCATATCTGCTGAAGATATCACAGAAGATAACTGAGAATCTGTCTGATCTATCTGCTTTGACAAATCCTCTATTGTTTCAGAATTCAATTCAATGATTATCTCCATGAAGGTTCTTGAGCATATGTTACATGCCTCCTCCCATTTTTTACTGAATCTTTCATGTTCTACCCCCGGACGAAGCGCACTGCGAAACACGCGTTGGGGTACATCTCCTCATCCATCCAGTTGTCAATTTTTGACTCCAGTATATGTTCCTTATTTAAGGTCGGGTATATGTTTACATGCAATACTTGTTGTTTAGGATTTAAATGTTGATATAAGCACTATTTTCTTCCTCACTATTTTGGGGTTACCCATCATTATACTGGATCTTAGGATATCCTAATGGAGTGAGATGGGGTTATGTATTTGTGTATTTCATTGTCACCCTTTTAATTGTTTTTTTATAGAATTTTGGTAATGTTCAATAAAGTTATTCTATTTTACTTATATTTGGTTGACCTTTTTTGGATAGGTGTTTGTAGTCATAATATAGGTCCCATTGTGACTTTTGTATATAGCCCTGTTTTCTTATAGGTGTATAAGTTTTACGATTCCCTGCATGGTTAAAGAAGCATTTTATTGTGATTCTAATATATAGTATATCACATTATACACATCTATGCTATTTTGAAGTCACTGATGGTATTTTGTTGTCACTGTTGTTAACTTAATACTACAGTTTGATAATTACTGAAGTTCAGGACCGGACTGGGACTAAAAAGCAGCCCTGGCAATGAAGCCGAACCAGCCCACCTATAATATTTTCCTCTCTATATGGAAATAAACATT
The DNA here is from genome assembly GCA_025379985.1 of Phyllomedusa bahiana. NCBI lineage: Eukaryota > Metazoa > Chordata > Amphibia > Anura > Hylidae > Phyllomedusa > Phyllomedusa bahiana. The sequence continues at coordinate 89,025 of JAODAL010012183.1, read as the reverse complement.
GAGCAATGCAGCAAATTCCGCTTAACCTCCTCTCCCCATCCCCATCACTACTCCATTAAATTTGTAATACACACAACAGAATGAGGAAACTAATAGAACCCAATCTCACTGTACCCCATAGGATCACTTATGTCACATACTGTACCCTAAAATGTATTTTATTGCATACCATATACCAGAAATGATGTAATTCACTGCACCCCAGAAATGTATTATATTACACATGGTAGCCACAGAAATTACATTACTTACTGCATCCTAGAAATGAATTGCACATTGTACTCAAGAAATAATATAATTCACTTTACCCCAAAAATGTATTATATTACACACTGAACCCTAGAAATGAATTACATTACTCACTGTACTCCAGAGATTACATTACACCATACCCCAGAGATAACATTACACCATACCCCAGAGATTACATTACACCATACCCCAGAGATTACATTACACACCGTACCCCAGAGATAACATTATACACTGTACCCCAGAGATTACTATATTACACAATGTACTCAAGAGATTACTACATTACACACTGCACCCCAGAATCTAACTACATTAGACAAAGTGCTCCAGGAATTGTGTGTGTGTGTATATATATACATATATACATATATTGAATACAGACACACTATACACTTAGGGTTCACCTGACGGTTTTTCGGCACTGACAGAGTCATTTGCTTGTTGGAAATTCGGCGCTTGCAAACACAGAATTGCGATGAGCAAACGAACCAGACTGCCCGAGGCAGATTTCTGCCTCCTGTCCTTTAGTGCCGTTAGTGCGTAAAACACCTTGAAGAATTATTTGTAGGCACTGACAGTACGTGCCGAAAATACTCAGGTAGTGTCATCTAACCAAAACAACAACAGAAAACTCCTCTTGCAGGATACTAGGGGGGAGAACATGGACCCTAAATATTTAATATATATACCCCGGATATACCAAAAATTATTGCAACATCAAAACCACAAGCCAATAGCATAAATCCTAGGGACCACAAAGCAGATAAAACTTAGCTTTTAATAAATACAAATAAAATGTAAAGACAAAAAAACCTAATCTATCTAAACCAATACAAAACTAAATCCTACATCTATGGCTACCTATCAAATAATGGGAAAATCGCCCCAATAAGGGCGTTCCCACCCCGTACCTAAACTACCAACACCCTATACTAACTATCACTGTTTTTGTTCTGTTTATGTTTTTTTGTACAGTGATAGTTAGTATAGGGTGTTGGTAGTTTAGGTACGGGGTGGGAACGCCCTTATTGGGGCGATTTTCCCATTATTTGATAGGTAGCCATAGATGTAGGATTTAGTTTTGTATTGGTTTAGATAGATTAGGTTTTTTTGTTTTTACATTTTATTTGTATTTATTAAAAGCTAAGTTTTATCTGCTTTGTGGTCCCTAGGATTTATGCAATTGGCTTGTGGTTTTGATAGTGTCATCTAAACAAAAACATATTTTACATAGTGTATACTGTAAATCAGTTTCCTGTCGGATTGGACGCCGGTTCTGAGGCAGATCCAGCACTGAATCAGCCCCAAAATCAGCATTCATATCTTCTGTGTGAATGTAACCTTAAAGTGTGTTCACACGGCATATAGCGGGGCGTACTGTGCACTCTCCTATATGCCAGGTGTTTTAGAAATACGCGCTGGCCAGTCCGTACTTTAATAATGCCGCGGTGCTGGTCCCATTCACTTTCATGCCACTTCTTTCTCCCGGCGCGCAGTTCATGTCGAGGAAAACGGAAATTAATCATATCTCTCAATGAGAGCTATGAATTACTGTAATTACAGTACGTACATCGGGGCGTCTTGCAGCACAATTACGCCCCGGAAGTACGGACCACAAAGATGCCGTGTGAACATATCCTCATACGCACAATGGACACATGTAAACACACACAATAATTAAATATATATATATTTACACTAGACACATGGCTGTATATACACATCTCACATATACAGTACATACCCTACATGCACACATAACGCCTAGCACCCTTGTTCCCTCCTTATCTGTCTGGTGTGGTCTGGTTCAGTTGGCAGCTTTTTTTCCTCCCACTACAGACAGGGGAGGCAGGGGGCCACTGATTCATTTGGCGGAAGCTTCTCTTCTTCTCCAATGAGCGCTGAGCATAGGGGAAGTGGTATACAAGGGGAGGGAAAGATACCTACACAGCCCCAGATACAGAGTGTGCTGGACTGTGAGCAGCGTTCTGATTGGTGAAGCAGCCCCTGCTGACTCCTGCTCTACCAATCAGCGCTGTTCTCTGACACTTGAGTCTGCTACTTACTCTGTCCCCCCAAGATGCACAGAAAGAGGAGGAAGAAGATAACCCTACGCCTCCTATATGAGTACATTGATCACCTGGATATCAAGTCACTTGCTAACAAGTTCATTGCAGGTAATGAGCATAGGAAGCAACTGTTTGGAAACTTTTGAATGACTTCTTTAACAATGTTATTCCGTGTTATTCGGTATAATCTGTCAATGCTAGTGTACCGCAAGTCAGTCTTATATCACGACACTGGATGCAATTTGAGAAGTTGCCGTTCAAACATTATTACTTATCAGTCAATGTTCAAAAGACAAATAAATTGTACTAAAGTACAACAGCACGTTTCTAAACATTTACTGACAGTGACATATTTAGGAATAAGGTTTATAAATTTGCTGTAGCGACTTACCGTAGGCTTTCATATGGATTATTTTTTATTGAAGTGGCTAAAAAGTGGGGGGACCGTCCCCCACCCAGAAAAGAGTGGGGGGACCAGTCCCCTGCATTCTCCCCCTAAAATTACACCTATGTATTGTTGATCAGATAGATCACACAGAATATGATTTCTTACCGTCTATTAGATGATCTGAAGCTTGGCCTTTCCCTCCGTTCAGAGAACTAGAAACTGACCAAGTGCACGGCGCTGCTGGACTCCATTAGATGTATCAGGAGACAATATGTGACCTGCAAAATAACAGATGAATTGTAATAAGCCATTATTATATATATTACACACAGGAAGGTTTAGTCCATGGGAAAACAAACATGAAATATAACATCAGCAAAAATTCCCAACATGTGTCCTGCTCACCTGTCATGATGGTGTCTGGCACAATGTAATTTAGTGTCAGACTACTAGGGGAAGAATTCTTTCCCATCTCCAGACAGGGAAATCAGAATAAATTTCTGTTCAAAGTCCCCCGGTGCAGAGCTGTCTTAACAGAATTATGGGCACCAGGGCATAGCACTGAAGTGGGCCCTGTCCACATACATGACATCACACTTGGCCATGCCTCGAGCACCCCCAAGCACACCCATATTATCATGCCACCGGCAGCCTGCAGCCTACAAGCCTATTTGGCAGGGCAGGGAGCCTATGGCTCCCTTCTCCACCATGGTTTCTGTTTGCACATCCTAAAAACACACAAACAGTTAAATAAGCAAAGCCATCCATGGAATACTGGGTATGTTTCTTGTATTCCTGGGACATACATACACCACTTGGGGCCCCCATACTTGTGGGGCCCCGGGCAACTGCCTAGTGTGCCCAATGGAAAAGATGGCCCTGTGAGAGCCCTGAGTTGGGATAATGCGGCACCTTCTTGGTGATCCTCATGGTGTTGCTCTAGATGGAATATTGTGTCTTTGTAGTTCCCTCTGGAAAGACTACCTGAAAACATACAAAGAGAATCCTATATAAGAGGCGTCTAGTGCAAGATGTTCTGTGAGGTTAAAATTGGTAATAAGAAAGATCATGTTCTGTACTGAGAATTTACTGGTGGTCAGATAGAAGTGTAACATTTATTTCTTACCGTCTATTAGATGATCTGAAGCTTGGACTTTCCCTCCGTTTAGAGATCTAGAAACTGACCAAGTGCACGGCGCTGCTGGACTCCATTTTATGAATCACGAGACAATAAGTGACCTGCAAAATAACAGATGAGTTGTAAGAAGTCGATATTATATATATTACACACAGGAAGGTTTATTCCATGAAAAACAGACATGAAATGTAACATCAACAAATAATCCCAACAAAATGTGTCACCTGTCATGGGATGGTGTCCGATATGGTGTTGCTCTTTTTTCTATAGCAGCCCATCCATTGATGGTAGTTTGGACAGGTCTGTATGTTACAAGAATTCCCAGCCGGGCATGGAGAAGGTGGAAGGATCAGAAATCCCTAATAACACAATAAGAGAGATGTTTATAATATCAAATTATCATAAATTGAATAATTGTCATGAAGCTTTAACCCCTGTTATTAATATTATTTGCCAGCTTCGGTGGGCATCTACCTAGCCCTCTAACCCTGAACAGTACTTATGTCTTATTTCCTACCCACCTCTTCTGATGCTATTTCGATGTGAGGAGCCTGCAGATGACAGAGACCGATCCACTGATGTTAGGGTGGGCAGTGCAGCAGGTTATGTTGCCATCAGGAAGTTCAAGGTGTTTAGTTTGCCTTTGCCTCAGCAGGTTATGATGTTTTCAGAGTCAGGACAAGGAAGGCCATGGAGAGCACAGATGTCAGTGTCTTCGTCTATAGATTGGAGGATTCTCCTAAACGTTTCTCCTTGGTTCTGCTATATACACTCACCGGCCACTTTATTAGGTACACCATGCTAGTAACGGGTTGGACCCCCTTTTGCCTTCAGAACTGCCTCAATTCTTCATGGCATAGATTCCACAGGTGTCTGAACGATGCTCAATGTACCAGGGCAAAAGAGTGCAAGAAAATATTCCCCACACTGACACACACCACCAGCCTGAAACCGTTGATACAAGCAGGATGGATCCATGCTTTCATGTTGTTGACGCCAAATTCTGACCCTACCATCCGAATGTCGCAAGCAGAAATCGAGACTCATCAGACCAGGCAACGTTTTTTCCAATCTACACTGTCCAATTTCGATGAGCTTGGCAAATTGGAGCCCCAGTTTCCTGTTTTAGCTGAAAGGAGTGGCACCCGGTGTGGTCTTCTGCTGCTGTAGCCCATCTGCCTCAAGTTCGCCGTACTGTGCGTTCAGAGATGCTCTTCTGCCTACCTTGGTTGTAACGGGTGGCTATTTGAGTCACTGTTGCCTTTCTATCAGCTCGAACCAGTCTGCCCATTCTCCTTTGACCTCTGGCATCAACAAGGCATTTCCGCCCACAGGACTGCCGCTCACTGGATGTTTTTTCTTTTTCGGACCATTCTCTGTAAACCCTAGAGATGGTTGTGTGTGAAAATCCCAGGAGATCAGCAGTTTCTGAAATACTCAGACCAGCCTTTCTGGCACCAACAACCATGCCACGTTCAAAGGCACTCAAATCACCTTTCTTCCCCAAACTGATGCTCGGTTTGAACTGCAGGAGATTGTCTTAACCATGTCTACATGCCTAAATGCACTGAGTTGCCGCCTTGTGATTGGCTGATTATAAATTAAGTGTTAACGAGCAGTTGGACTGGTTTACCTAATAAAGTGGCCGGTGAGTGTATGTATGACTCATCCAGCAGTATTGTCCTGATATTACTTTCTGGATGGTCCTTTAGAAACCACTTTGACCACCCAGTCTAAAATCTGCAGCATGTTGGTGGGATGATAGGTTTCAGACCACACAAGACATATGAAGCTAAAGTCTTTAACCCCTTACCGACCTATGACGTATGAGTACATCATAGCGCCGGTAAGCAGCTTTGAAACGGGATCGCGCCGCCTGCGCTGTTTAACCCCTTAGACGCTGCGGCAAAGATGGCCGCAGCGTCTAAATGCATTAAAAACGGTGCTGCCCACCGTTCTTCAGCCCGATCGGGACATCAGCGATAAGATCGCTGAGTCCCAATGGGCTAACATGGCAGCGGGGAGCCTTGTGAAGGCTCCGATCACTGCCATGTTCCCGTTTGCCCCACTTCCATAGGCCGGAAGTGGGGAAACCTCCCTCTTTGTACAGTCTAATGCATTGTCTATGCAATGCATTAGACTGTATTAACGATCGCGCCCCTAGTGGTCAAGCACCATAGGGGGACTCAATGTTAATGTAAAAAAAAAAAAGAAAAAGAAATAAAAGTTCAAATCACCACCTTTTCCCCATTTTACAAATAAAAACAATAAAATAATAAAAAAGTTACACATATTTGGTATCGCCGCGTCCGAAAAAGTCCGATCTATAAAAATATAACATCATTTATTCCGTACGCTGAACACCGGAGAAGAAAAAAAAATTCCAAACGGCAAAATTGCGTTTTTTGGTCATTTTACATCGCATAAAAATTGGAATAAAAGTCGCATTAGTTCCAAACTGCTAGCAATAAAAAGTACGCTTTAGCCCGCAAAAAATGCCACCTCACTGACGTCCGTAGGTGTTAGTACAAAAAAAGTTATTGGTCGCACAAAATGGCGCAAATTTCAAAAATAGAAAATTTTTGGAATTTTTTTTACAGTACGAAATCATAACGGAAACCATAAATGTTTGGTATTGCCAGATGAGTATCAACCTGTAGGATACAGATAGCACATTATGTTTACCAAAGAATAAACTCCATTAAAAAAACTCCCTCAAATATGGCGGTTTTTTTTTCACATTTTGCCCCACTTAGAATTTTTTTGCCGTTCCCCAGTATATTCTATAGTAATATGAATAATACCATTAGAAAGTACATCTTGTCACGCAAAATAAAATTTAGAGCCATATTATTATGACCGTCTGTCAGGAAGGGGTTAAAAAGCTTCTGAGATATTATGCTGAACAGTTCTTACTTGTAGGGCAGAGTGGCGATCACATTTAGGTGTTCAGGAACTGACAGCAGTATTTCAGGGGGGGACCGCTGTCCTGTTCTTCACATCATTTCAGTTTATCGCTGAGAAAAATGGATCTTCTCTGATGTTTCCTTTGACTCTTAGCAAACTTTTTTGGTTTTTCCATAGAAGATCTTCCAAGATCTGTACAGACTCATTGGTTAGGAACTCTGGGTAGTAGAATCTTCTTGATGACAGCCTGCTCCCTTTGTACTTTTGTGACAGCAAAGAAAGTGTGCCATCCGGTAGACATGTAGTACAAATTCACTCCCAGAGCAAAGGTGTCAACCCCTTTTCTATATGGCGACCACTCTCTCAATATTTTGATACCATTCCCATCTTTCTGGTGCCGATCTACTTAGGCAGGAATGTTTTGGTGGGCTTTCTTAAGGTCGGGCAAAGTTGAAAGAGAAGGTAAGATGCCGGTTGTGTTGAATTTGCGCGCCGGGCGGGGAAATAATTGACATGTCACTTTCTAGCGGCATATACACGCTGCTAGTAATGATTGTCCATGGGCCGGCGAAGTGCCGGCGCCCCGCCCCCGGCCACACGGCATAATTGCGGGACGTAATTACGTCCCGCAGTTAAGCCGTGTGAACCTAGCCTCATTTGCAAAAATAAAGATGTTTTTAAGGATGGCTTTCCTTTAGAGCTTTCAAGATGGATACTTGATAGTTGCAGCACATCTTGCTTGTAGGACACGCAGTCATCCTGTTCGTGACGCCATTTTATGTAGTGGCCCGGAGCAGCAGCGGAGAGGATTGTAGAAATCCCTAGTAACACAAACAGAAAATTAATCATTGGTCAGGATGTTTATAATATCAAATGATCATAAATTGAATAATTGTCATGAATCTTTAACCCCTATTATTAATGTTATTTACCAGCTTTGCAGACATCTATCTAACCCTGTAACTCTGAACAGTACTTATATCTTATTTCCTACCCACCTGGTTTGATGGTATCTCAATGTGAGGAGCCTTCCGAAGAAAGAGACCGATCCACTCATGTTAAGGTGGGCAGTGCAGCAGATTAATTAGATGTCTGGAAGTTTAAGGCATTGTTTCAGCAGGCTATGATGTTTTCAGAGTCAGGGCAGGATGGCCGTGGAGAGAACAGATGTCAATGTCTATATCTATAGATTGGTTGGATTTTGGAGGATTCTCCTAAAAGTTTCTCATTGTTGTTCTGCTATATATGTACGACTCATCCATTACTTTCTGGATGGTCCTTTAGAAACCAGTTTGAGTCTGAAATCTGCAGCATGTTAGTAGGATGATAGATTTTAGACCACACAAGACATATGAAGCTAAAGTCTAGGCTTCTGAGATATGCTGAACAGCTCTTCCTTGTGGCGCAGAGTGTCAGTGACATTTAGGTGCTCAGGAACTGAAAGCAGTATTTTAGGAGGGACTGCTGTCCTGTTCTCTACATCAGTCCGCATGTGGCTGCCAGCTCTTGTTGCCACTTTTCTCCTCATAAGAACTGCTGGGTGGTTGTGATAATTTTGCTGTCATATATGCTTTCCTGTCCTCTGTCTTCCCTCCAGCATGCTTCTGATGCTCCTGCCCACCATAATAATAATAATAATCTTTATTTCTATAGTGCCAACATATTCCGCAGCACCATAGTACTTTATGTATACAGCCTCTTGCTCTTGGTCTTCAATCTCCTAGTAATATTGGAAAATTTGTTGTTCTACACAGCTGATCATCAGCTTGTCTTTCTTCAGTCCATCTCCACCATAGTACTGTATGTATACAGCTTCTTGGTTGGGGATTTGGTCCTGGATCTGATGCTAATGTGTGAAAATTTGCTGTTCTACACAGCTGGTCTTCAGTTGGTCTTTCTCCAGTCCATTTCCACCATAGAACTGTATGTACACAACCCTCATTTTTATGGTGTACAATTCCTTTACACTACACTGGTCCTCAGCCTGTCTTTCTCCAGTCCATCTACATCATAGTACTGGATACTTGCAGCCTCTTGGTTGTGGATTCGGTCTTTGATCTGATGGTAATGTTGGAGTATTTGATGTTCCACAAAGCTGTTAGTCAGCTGGTCTTTCTCCAGTTCATCTCCACCATAGAACTGTAAGCATACAGCCTCTTTTATGTGGATTTGGTCTTTGATGTGTTGGTAATATTGGAGAATTTGCTGTTCCACATAGCTGGTTGTCAGCTTGCCTTTCTCCGGTTCATCTCCACCATAGTACTGTATGTATACAGCCTGTTGGTTGTGGATTTGGTCTTGGATCTATTGGTCGTGTTGGAGAATTTGTTGATCCACATAGCTGGTCATCAGCTTGTTTTTCTCTGCTCCATCTGTCTTTAGGCTCTAATCTCTTTCCTGCTATAGTCAGGTTTCCTCTTCCTATTAGATGTTGTATTGACTTTTTAAAAGAAGAAATAGAAATTTTAATATCAAGGCAAAAATAATTGATATGTCATATACTAACAAAACATAAAACTTTACTTATAGACAATGAAAGTGAGAAACACAGATGCTCATATATAAACTGTGTTGGTAACATGTCAAATCAGCCTTTAGTAGCAGTGCCGATATTATATGGATGAAGTGATATCCAGAAAACGTTTGTTAAAATTATTATGGATTCTTATTTCTTTTCATTTTTTGCCATTTGGAAAGAGTATTATTATTCCCATATCATCTAATTATTAATATTAATTTAATATTGTAGAGGAATAATATGCTTAGTTTATAAAGGATTTATTGGGGGCTTATGTGGGATTTAGTTCTGCTAGCCCATATGTCTAACTATAAAACCGACCTCACGGTCATTGCAGCCAATAACAGAACAGCTTTGATCACAATTAACATGGAAGATCACAGCTGTATTGTGATTGGCTGTGATAGAAAATCTGGACTTGCTGCCTATCAAGTACTTATAACTGCTTGGTTTCTATGAGAACAGTTTCTTTTGAAAAGTTTGGACACAACTCCCGATTATGAGTGTCTCTGTAACATGATCTACATAATTTCCTACCTTTCTCGTCCACCAGGCTGATGTTACTGGGTCCTGGGACTTCAGAAGGAGGTTTCTGCTCCTTGTTGGACTTGTTCCTTCTCCTCATACATTGAGTAAGCCTTGCCCGGGCTCTCTGTAGGAATGCTAAGAAGCGGATGGTTTTGCTCTTCTTAGCTTTACCTGTCTTCTTCTGTCTCTCTTCTCCTTCATTCCTTTTCTCTCTTTACTCTTCATTCTCTTCTTCTCCTTCATTCTCCAGATGCTTTATCTTTTTCTTCGCTTTCGGCATTTTGTGAGCTCTCACATGCATCTCCTCTCGCCTGCAGTGTCAGTGGACAGCACCTGGACTGATACTGGTGACTGGTGGTTACAATACATAGCAGTATAGGCATGTTCTGCTATGTATTGTAATAATGATCTACAGATCGCTGAGTTAAGTCCCCTATGGGGGTAAGTTTAAATAAAATAAAAATGTAAAAAAAGTAAAATATAAGCACAAAAAAAGTAAAATCACATTCACCGCCCTGTTTCCATTACAGATGCTAATCGCCCCAAATAAGATAAAAAATAAAAAAGTACACATTTTTGGTGTCAAATAGTGCATAATTACCTAGCCTATAAATCTGTCACATTATTTAACTCACACGATGAACGCAGTAAAAAAACGCAAAAAAAATCAGTGACAGAATTGTGATTTTTTTTTTGATAGGGCAGCACATAAAATGGATTAAATGCTATGAAAAAATCATATAAACCCTAAATTGGTACCAATGAACACATCCCGTAAGAAACAAGCCCTTGCACAGCTCCGTCTATAGAAAAAAAAGTTATCAGAAGATAGCGATGTATAAGTATTGTTTCACACAATAATGACACTTTTTTTTTAAGTGCCACAACATAAAAAAACACTATAAATTGGGTATCGCTGTAATCCTATCGAGCCATGGCGTAAAACTGATGCTTTGAATACTGCACAGTGGGTGCTGTTAGAAATATAAAAAAAAAACACTACCAGGATTGCTGTATTTTCTTCATCTTGCTTTCCAAAAAACTTTAAATAAGTTGATCAAAAAGCATGTCCCCCCCAAAGTGGCACCAATGAAAACTTCAACTCATCTCTCACAAAATAAGCTCCTAACGACATAATTTTCTTTTTTTACATATGTAATTATATTGTGTAAAAGTAGTAAAACATAAAAAAACTATATAAAATTGATATTGCTGTAATTGTACCGACCCGCATAGTAAAGTTATTACGTCATTTATAACATAGTTCAAGCGCTGTAAAAATGAAACCCAAACAATAATGGTGGACTTGATTTCTTTTTTTTTTCAATTTCCATAGCCCAATGCTAAAAGAACTAAATTGTAAGCTGAAGGGATCGCACACCTATAAGAGATTTAGGTGCTCAGTGGAAAGGGATGGCACATGGGTGGTCCCAGGTAGATAAAGATAGGAGTTTCTATGGCACACAAAGTTTGGGTAGATATATGGTATAAAAAGAGCTTTATTAGGACTCATTAGACTCAAATATATCAAAATAGTTAAAAAACTAGGAAAGAGGGGGAAAGGAAAAAAGGGGGAGAAAGGAGCCAAAATCTTTTGCTTTGTATCTTATCTTCAAAAAGAGTAGTTGTTAGATATAAAGTTCTGTCTGGAGCTGCGATGCATAATACTCTACAGTATCCTGTTTGTCTTACACTTGGATAGAAGAGACGGTTATTCTGAGTTCATGGTAGGAGAAGGCCGTAGTTGAAAATTTCCAGTTCAATATCCTTGTACAAACACACATCACCATGTATGGTTCAGTGAAGGTCCTCTGATGACGGTGGTTTGAAGGTAGACATTTAGGGCGACATGTATGAACATGGCTGTGCCAGTTGTCTGACGTCAAAAAGCTTTAGTACGACTGTTCTATAGATGTATGAACATTCAAATTCAAATAACAGTGGCACACTATGGACTAAAGAAACCATCTAATGGGACATAGGAAATTTGTAAAAAGCATTACTGCTAACTAGGATACATGAAAAAAATGAGGCTCTTAGTTCACACTTTTGGCCAAAAATGTTTAAGCCCACCTCCCAATCTTCAAGGGGACCTCATATGCAGGTGGGGCCTACGCTATCGTTACCTCTATTGGGTCCTGTTCAGACCTGCATACTTCAGGGAGTGAAGATACCTGCTTCAAAGAACACTGCACTGATTTAAAACCTGAGGAAGTGGGCGGGATGCAAAAACCAAAATGGAGGCCGCCACTCCTCCCTACATATAGTCAGAAACAATACTTGGTTTTGCACATGGAAAAATTTTAGTTTGAAAAAACAAATGCACACTGGTGTGGCAGCAATACATATAAACATTCAAATTCAAATAACAGTGGCACACTATGGACTAAAGAAACCATCAAATGGGACATAGGAAATTTGGAAAAAGCATTACTGCTAACTAGGATACATGAAAAAAATGAGGCTCTTAGTTCACACTTTTGGCCAAAAATTTTATTATTTATTATTTTAAATTTTTTTTTTATATTGTAACACTTGTACTTATAGTCTCCCATAGGGTACCTGACCACTAGGGGGCTAAATTGCTTGTACACATTTCTGCAGTATATAGATAATGCAGAGGGTGTACCAAGATGGTGCTTCTATTACTATCCATCTGAAGTCTGTTGCTGGCTTAGCTTCATAGTTCTGGAGCTCATCTCCGTCATATACAAATGTTTTCTTCATAGCTAAACAAAATGTTTTTAACCTGTTCAGTACATGTGATATATATGTACATCACAACATCAGGATAGGAGTATGGAGATGCACTCGCTACATACACAGGGGTGGCAGCTGTAGGTCATAGTTGGCACTAGCCGTCGGCATCCAAGACTGGCGATAATTTTGATCCCAGTTATTTAACTACTTAGACTCAATGTAACTGTGGCATTCAAGTCATTACAAATGAAAACCCAGCAAATGGCATCAAATAATACAATAAATACAATACAAAACAAATTACAAATAGTTGCACAAAAAAAAAAATTACAGTAAAATAAAAAAAAAGTTATGCCGTTTGGAAGATGGGGTAAAAAGTGTGTCAGGAATGAATCAAAGTTCTGTATGAGAACTATAGATTACCGTAATTTCGGCGCGCTTCTCGCTCGTATTAGAGCGCAAATACGCGGTGAAATGCGCGCCAAAATTACCCTGTGTGTACATAGCCTGAGAGTGAGTACTGAATGATCACCATTGTGGGCTTCTATGACATGTCTGAATACTCCATGTAACTGAAATGTTTTCTTTATAAGGGTGTCAAACCCATTTTCACCGTGGCCCACAACAACATTGTGGTTGCACTTGAAGGGCCATTAGAGGGTGGCTAGGTGCCTTGGTAGGGCTGTCAGAGCTATGCCACCATGTGCGAGTTGCACACTAGCTATATGCCTAAGCTCTCGGGAGCCAAATAAAAGAGCATGGTGGGCCAGATTCGGACCTTGAGTTTGACACCTTTGGTCTAGACAGTGGCCGTTCACCCGTTTGTGGACTTGTTGCGTAGTGCGGCCTATGTATTGATTGTTGCAGGGACAAGACAATATATAAATTACATAACTAGAAATGTTCTGGATTTATAAGTTGCAAAGTTTGAGCCCTATGGGATTAAATGGAGTCACAGAGTTTATTTATTAAAGTATCCCATCTTTCCTCAAACCAAGATCCTCAGGTATGAAAACTGTCCAGGTCTAAAACTCTCTTTGCTGCCCATAGCAACCAATCAGAGCGCCCCTTTCAGTTCATATAGTGCTCTGGAAAAATGAAAGGAGAGATCTGATTGGTCGCTATGGGCAACAAATAGAGTTTTTGGCCTAGACAGTTTGCATACATGAGGCTCAAAGTATTCCATATATGTATGGCATACATGCCAACTCTCCCGCTAATGGGAGAGGGGGGTCCCGCTAATGGGGTCCCCCCGCCCGCCACCCTGACAGAGTTGGCGAACCTCCCGCGGGTTCTTTAAATGTCCGTGGTGCCGGCGCCGCTGGGCTGCTCCTACAGGCGGGTGAAGCGCCCGGCGAGTTTCACTGACTTGTGTGGCCGCAGCCGCACAGTCAGTCAGCAGCTGCACGCTCCGTGCAGCTGCCGTACAGGCAGGAGGGATCGTTCCCCTCCTGCTTTCTCCCCTGTATGTACAGCAGCCGGTTGGCGCTGTACATACACCTCAGTGACGCAGGGGGCGTGACGCACGGATGTACTCACTCCCCCTGCGATGCTGAGGAGATCATCGGATGCTGGATGGGTTGCAGGGAGCCAGGTGAGATGAGTAGTTTTTATTATTTTTTTTATTAGCTATTGGGGGAATCTACATGGCTACAAGGTGCACTACCTGGCTACAAGGGGCAATACCTGGCTACAAGGGGCAATCCCTGGCTACAAAGGGGGCACTACCTGGCTACAAAGGGGGCACTACCTGGCTACAAAAGGGGGAATCTACCTGGCTACAAGGGGGCACTACGTGGCTACAAGGGACAATACCTGGCTACATGGGGCAATACCTGGCTACATGGGGCACTACCAGGCTACAAAGGGGGCACTACCTGGCTACAAAGAGGGCACTACCTGGCTACAATGGGGGTATCTACCTGGCTACAAGGGGGCAGTACCTGGCTACAAGGGGGCACTACCTGACTACAAGGGGCTCTGCCTGGCTACATGGGCACTACCTGGCTACAAAGGGGGCACTACCTGGCTACAAGGGGGGATTCTACCTGGCTACAAGGGGGCACTACCTGGCTACAAAGGGGGGGCTACCTGGCTACAAGAGGGCACTACCTGGCTATAAAGGGGCACTACCTGGCTCAAGGGGGCATTCCCTGGCTACAAGGGGGCATTCCCTGGCTTAAAAGGGGGCACTACCTGACTATTAGGGGGCACTAACTGGCTATAAGGGGCACTACCTGACTATAAGGGGCATCTACCTGGCTATTAGGGGTCACTGCCTGGCTATTAGGGGCTACTACCTGGCTATAAGGGCACTACCTGGCTAGAGGGGCATCTACCTGGCTTTCTCCCAGAGCTGTTATGCATTTAGGTGGAGTGGGTGTGGCTTTTTCTAAGGGGCGTGATGCACCAACAAGATGGACGTGGTCATGCTAAATTTTTGGCACCCCTTACAATCTTCAAAATGTATAAAGGATCCATAACTTCATTAAAATAATTTATGAAATCTTTTTATTGGTAATAAATGAACCTTGAAATTTCTTCTGCTCATTCATGGAAACCAAAAGAACGATATTTGTTTATAGTTAGGCTATGTTCACACAGCGTAATTGCACGCGCGTACAGTATGGCCGCAATTACGCGGGGTGATTTGGGAGTCGCGCTAATACATGCGTACTCTCGCGGGGCGGGGGTCACGCAGCGCACCAGCCCCATTGACATGCATTACGATTGTATTGTACGAGTGGGGAGAGGAGGCGTAATCCATAGTTCTCTATGAGAGCTATGGATTAGCGTAAGTTCGGCGCGAATCTCGCTCGTATTAGAGCGCAAATATGACACGCAATGTGCACAGAAATTTGCCCGTGTGAACATACCCTTATTGTCAAACACTAACAAAATCTACAGATAGAAAGTAAAAAAAATAGGTAGATGATAATACAATATACTCTGCTTTTTAGCATGATACCTCATACTTACCCTACTATCTTCCCCAGTGTAAGTTTGTCAACTTCATCAGGTCCATAGCCTACATAGGAATTTCAATCGTCCAAATGAGAGGTTTTATGATCCTTTTCGGCTTCCGTACCAGCTGCTTTCCCATTTATAAAAAATGTATCCCGAAGCAGTCTAAATCTTGCAGTCTCCATCTATCTGTCCCGTATGATTCATCAGGAGTTAAGCTTAGGGTATGTTCACACGGGGTAATTTTGGCACGCATTTCGCGTCGTAGTTGCGCTCTAATACGGGCGAGATGCGCACCAAAATTACGGTAATCCATAGTTGTCATAGAGAGCTATGGATTACGCCTCCTCTCCCCGGGCGTACAATACGATCGGATTGTACACGCGGGGAGATAAGTGACATGTTAATTACTTGCGGCGAATACGCGCCGCAAGTGATGCATGTCAATGGGGTCGGCAGCACCGCGGGACTACGTGCCGCAATTACGCCGTGTGAACATAGCCTTAGGCTATCACTACACAGCACTGTTTTTTCATCAGATTTTCAGCGGATTCAGAATTTAGAATCCGCTAAAAATCCGGCTGTAACCTGTGCCCCCTAGATAGCAATATATAATCCGCGCTGTAGTCTACACTGTACAGATTTTTTACGGTCGTTTTTTTAAATCCGTCGGATTGTAAAACTTGTCAGACCTTCCGCCAGATTCCGGTTGGATTCCCATACATTCAATGTACGGGGCTGATGCCAAATCCAAAAACCGACCGTGGTTTTTAGCGCAAACCAGCGCCAAAAAAACACGGTCTAGTGATTAAAATGCTGTCGGAATTTGGATGGCATTTTAACATATGCTGTGTAGACATAGCCTTAGGGCTCGTCCCCACGGCAGAGAGCAAATAGCGGTCGGATTATCTGACCGTTATTTGCTCTGTTTTGCGGCCGTGCACACGGTCGCAGGGTGGCGGCCTTTCTCTGCTTTTTGCGGATCAAGCCCTCCCCCTTCGCATAGAAATATTCATATTCCGCCTGAAAACTGGGCGGAAGAATGAACATGTTCTATGTTTTTCGGACTGCCGGCGTCCGTATTAAAGGTCCGTATTAAAGTTTGACAGACGGTTTACAGACGATTTTCAAAACTGTCTGTAAAATCGTCCAAAAACCCTTGCAGTGGGAACAAGACCTTACTGTCCGAGTTGAACATCTACTTTGATAGTATTTTATAATATACTAGTGCATCTGAAAATATTAGAATGTCATGTAAAATTGAAGGGGTTCTTCAGGACTATCTTTTATTTGTTATAGGGCTCACAAATGTATTCTATTAAACCTTGTAATTCATACTGTACTGAGTCTATACAATATATGGGTTTCTCTATTTGACTTAAAATATTGATATCAATTATCTTTTCAGTGATATTCTATTTTTTTGAGATGCACTATAGTAGATGATAGATACTTTGTAGGACAATCAGCCCATGTATAATGTTCTAGTGATATCTAGTAGCTAAAGAAAATCATAGCAGCCAAGCTAAATATAATTGGGATCACCCGTTGTTTTTGTTTATTTAAAATTATTACTGTTTCCCCAAAAATAAGACAGTGTCTTACATAAATTTTTGCCCCTACAGAGGCGCTAGGTCTTATTTTCAGGGGATGGCTTATTTTTCCATGAACAAGAATTCACATTTATGTTTGAACAAAAACTCAACATGTATTAATATACAGTAGTTGCGTCATCACAAACATCAGCATAACCAGCCAAACTCTAAATTCCTTCAAGAATTTCTTGTATTTTCATGCACAACAATCTGTGGTACATTTACTGGTCCCGGGATTTATGAGTAAAAAGCAACATTTATTCAAAGACAGTCATGTCGTTATCTTCAAGAACATCATCATCACTCTCCAAACCCTGAATTTCATGGTGAATTTCTTGTGACTCCATTTCTTTTAAAATCATTGGCCCCAATCTCTCATGTCTAGCAATAGCACTTTCCTTAAATGAGCACCTCTTGTCCAGGTAGCCTCCCACACAAGGTAAGAACCATCTAAATGATTTGCTAACACTAATGTATGGCGTGGGGGTAGCTGCAGCAATCACTGCTAAGTCTTTTCGGTGGAAAACAATATTTGGCTTTGCACATCCAAAAACTTTTTTGAAAAACATGAGCATAGGTGCACACTGGTGTGGCAGCAATATTCATACACATTCCAATATCAGTAGCCCACTATTAACTAAAGAAACTATCAAAAGGCACATAGGAATTTTTGAAAAAACATTTCTGCTACTTAGGATACATGAAAAATTTGAGGTTCTTAGTTGTGCCTTCACTCCCTGAAGTATGGAGGTCTGAACAGGCCCTAAAGAGAGGTAACGTTAGTGTAGGAACCCACCTGCATTTGAGGACCCCTTGAAGATTGGGAGGTGGGCTTAAAGGGGATGTATCGCTTCATCAATTCAGCTGTTTTCTTGAAACTTGATTCTCTAAGTTCCTGAAATCCAGGGGTGTCTCTTCCCCTCCCAGCTGGGTGTTTCTTAACTGAAGGGGGATAACATCATCCCCCCTTCACTGTTCATGCTCGCTCCCAGTGTGTCGCCCCCCCCCTCTATGAGTCCATATGTCACTGTCCTCTCCCTATGCAGTCTTATTTTGTAAGAGCTGTTTACATACCACAGGCCTGCATTCAGTCTACACAGTTTTCTATGAACTCAGCACTGATCTCTTCTCCTCTCACAGCTGGAAGTTTATTACAGTTGAATCCAGTCTTCTATGAACTCCTCCAAAGCACAGATCCATCTACCTTCTATGCAGGAGCATTAGGCACTGAGGCACAATTCTGCTGTTTTCTGATTGTAGAAGCAGCTTCAGTGTCACTGAGGAGCTGCTAGTTGTATAGCGTGAAATTGTTGCCGGCCCCTTACACGAAGGAGTATTAGGCACCAAGGCACAATTCTGCTGTTTTCTGATTGTAGAAACAGCTGCAGTGTCACTGAGGAGCTGGTGGCTGTATAGAGTGAAATTGTTGCCGGCCCTTATTCTGAGTGAGAGAGGCAGGAATGCACGCTCCCGTGAATACGACTGCAGGCTGAACAGAATGTAAATTAGTAGAGCCGTCAGCCAATGAAATGAAAGGAGGTGGAATCCGACCAGCACTGGGGAACAGTGTTTACAGAAAACGAAGATAAGGGAGACTGTGAAAACAAGACAGCTTTGCAAATGACATCCAATTGCAAAGTTGCTTGTTTTCACTGTCCCCTTATTCTGAAGACCATTTAATGAAATGATACAACCCCTTTAAGCAGTTTTGATAAAAAAATGTGAACTAAGAACCCCAAAAATGTTCATGTATCCTAAGTAGCAGAAATGATTTTTCAAAAATTCCTATGTGCCTTTTTATGTTTTTTTTAAATTTTCGGTGGAAGCCTTATATATCTTGAAAAAAAATTGCACCATGTCTTATTTTCAGGAAAACAGGGTATCATGGTAATATAGTAAAGAAATACAAGTGAAGAAAATAGATTGGTATTAATATTAAGTTGCACATCTGTAGACCTTTATTTACAAAAAAGTATACAGACAAAATAGAAAGACAGGTCGAGTACCTTTAAATACACTTAAAAACATGAATCATGTATCATGCCTAGTTCATGTACAAAATTTAAGGCAAAAACCTTTCATGAAAAAGGTATCCTTTGAATAACAGCCAAGTGAAACAGGAGGACCAATGTTATAATGTCAAAGCATTAAATACATGACAATCACCCCTAGACTATAGTTATTTATTTTAAATAAATTATATAGCACTCTTTATATATTGTCATTATTCACATTGGTCCCTGTCCCTATCGGGGCTCACAGTATATATTCAAGATGTGTATGTTTTTGGAGTATGAGGAAAACTGGAAAACCCGGAGGAAGGCCACACAAACACGGAGAGACAACAGTGCTAACCACAGTGCGAGCCACGGCTGTTTTACAATGGCTGTGCAGAGTGTGCAGCGGCACACTAATTGTGCAGCTTCAGAAGTGGAGAGTCATGCTCTCCACTGAGAAGGTAGGGATAGTTTATTACTGTCCATGCCTTCTTGATTGTTGTATATGCAGCACTCCCAACTTCCTGTTTCCTGGCCCCAGTGATAACTGCAGTTGAGCTTTATCAGGCCCAGAGAAGCTCTGCAGTGAGTTCAGGGGCCTGTATTTCCCCAGCTAAAAAAAACCACTAAAATAAAAAGCTATGTAAAAAATACCCCCAAAGGTCTTTTTCTGACCTTATGGATGGAAAAAATTTGTAAACAAAAATTTTTAAAAACCCCCCCAAACAAAAAAAAAAAAATAAAAAAATTAATTAATAATGAAAACCAAACTGTTCAAACTGCCACTTTTAGCCCTGTTTCCCCAGAAATTTTAAAAAACTAAACCCTTGTTATATAACTGCCCCTAAAGAATTTCCCCACAATCCCAAACTTATTTTAGCGCCCTTTTTTTGCTTTTTAAAAAAAAAACCCTATAAAAAAATTTTACAAACAAAAATATTGGGGAAAAAATTCTCTCTTTTTTCCCTTTTATTCGGAAAAAAATTATAAAAGCCTGGTAATGCAGGGGGTTGGGATTCGCTGGACCCGCAAGTGTGATACAAAACCACGCCAGGGAAGCGGAGTTTTAAGTCCCCCCCGGGGATTCCCCAGAGCCCCCCGGGGAAAGGGGGAAAGGATTTTGCTGGGGTGAGGCAAACCAGGTCGTTCCCCTGACTGACTTGCTTGCGATGGCCCCCCGGGGTTTACAGGTGGTACAGCGGGGGTACAAAGTCGTAATCCGGGAGACTTACCCGGGGAAAGGGCAGAAGCAGGGCGGGGGCGGCAGCGGTTCGGGGTCAAAAGACGGGGTGATGGTCAGGGCGGGCGGCAAACGGGCAAGGTCAGGAAACGTAAGCAAGCGGACTGGTACAGGGGAAAACAATACAAAAACTCCAAACTTCTAAATCAGGGAAAAAACCACACCAAGGACTGGCGGGAAAAGTGCTGGGGGCGTTTCCTTAAATAGAACCGGGCCGCCCGACAAAAAGCAATTATTGGGACACGGGCCCCTTTTAAATCCAAGAAGCTTTAAGCAGCGGGCACGCGTGCTGCGGCCGGGACAGGCGGGCAGCTTTAAAGGGACAGGAGGTTAAGTGAACCGGCAGGAGCCCGGTCCACAGAGGGAGGGGTTGCGGGCACCCCAGGGGCACCCGCGCCGGACCCGTTTGGGGGCCAGGGGGGCGATCGCGGGAGCGGGCGGCGCCCGTACCCCCCGTGCCCGTACCCCCTCCCCATTAGGCCCCCCCTTCTTTTTTTTGGGAACCTAGAGAAAAGGGTCAGGAAAAAGGGTTTGGCCCCCGGGTTTTCCCGGGAACGCCCCTTTCCCCGCCCGAACCCCTTCCAGTAAAAGGGGAAAGAACCACTTCCCCCCAAAAGTTTCTCCCCCGAAAACCCCTTTTACCTCAAAAGTTATCAGATTTGGGCCCAAAAGGGAGAAGGCGAGACGGGCCCCTCGGGAAAAGCTTTTAAAGAAACCAACCAGCTTGAGGAGGGGAAAACATGGAAGGCGTTGGGGGATACGCAGAAAAGGCGGCAAGGGGAAGCTTGTAGAATACGGGGGTTTTTTTCCGAAGTAAAAAAAAGGACCAAGGGTTTAGGGCCTAGCTTGTAACGGGGCACCCTTGAGGGATGTACTTGGGGGGGAAAACCAAACCCTATTGCCGGGCTAAAATTTGGGGGGGCGGGGGCCTAGGGTACCTTCCCACCCTTAAACTTTGGTCGAGCAGCCCGCCCTAGCGGGGCCTGCAGTGTTACCTGCCCGAGACCCTTATTTTTTTACTTGGCCCCAGGGATTCCGAATCAAAAGGAGTTATGGGAAAAAACTCGGGCCCAGGGGGACGATCAGCCCAGTTATTTCGGGGGACGAGGGGACACAAAATGCCGCAAGTAGGTACCCAGCACCTGGTTAACCCCCCTTTTCCCTTTGCCCATTAGTTTGAGGGGGGTATGCAAAAGAGAAGTCCAGCTAAAACCTGAAATTTGGGAAAAACGACCCCGCCAAAATTAGCATAAAACTTTTACCCCCCCAAACAGGGGAAAAATGGGGAAAAGGAAAAAACCGGGGGCAAACGAAAAACATGACTAAAAAAAATTTGGGGGCCAGTGGGGTGCAGAGGGTAACCCAGGCAGGGGGATAAAGTGAGCCATCTTGGAGAAAGGGTTTCGGTCATTCCCCAAAATGACCTTGTTTCCGATGAGGGCAGGAGACCCTGTAACAAAGTCCTTTGGGTACATGGGCCCGGGGTTTTTTCCGGCACAGGGAAAAGGCAAAAGAAGGCCCGCTTTTTTTGAGACGGGGGGCCCCTTTTTAAATGGGCCAGGGGGTGGGGGCCCAGAAAAAAACCCCTGACACCCTTGAGCGGGGGGTGGGCCACCATTTAATAGCGGGAGACCATTTGTAGCGCCCTAGGGACCCCTTAAACCCCCAGCTGTACGAGAAGATTTGCCCCCACTTCGGGTTTGGCAGGACGCACATACGTCTTTCCCGGGGGGTAGGGTTGGAGGCCCAGGGGGGCCCAGCCGTGCCCCGAGACTTTCCCTTGGGGGGAAATGTGTGGAGGGGGGCCCAAAGGGGAACCCACCGTATCTGAAAACGAGATGGGAGCGTCAGCTCTGACGTTTTTTCTCAGCGGGCCGAAAATGTAGTCGGAGCCCAAAACGGGAAAGAAGAGTAAAACCATTGGCTTCCCGGGGTTTTTCCGGGAGGGTTGGGGCCCCCTGAAGAATATGGAGGTTCTTGTGGCCCCGTAAAGATGTAAAATGGGGTGACGACCCCCTTCCAGCTTTTTACCCATTCTTCTAAAAGCCAGCTTTTTTGGCCCCTTAATTCCAATCCCCAAATTTTAAAATTTTCTTTGGGCAGGAAAACTTTTTTGGGAGAAAAAACCACAAGTATGAATTTCCCAGAGGAGGATCCCCTGGGAGGACACCCCGGGGCCCCGACAGAAAACATCCCACCCCAAGAAAAAAAGGGGCGGTTAGGGTTTCTGGGTAAAGACGGGGACTGGAGCAGCCCGGGGAAAGGCAGCTTTGGGGCCTTTTGGGAAGGCTGGCTTCTGGGGGGGCCCAGGTTTTGGGGTTTCCCGTTTTTTTTAGTTAGACCAAACCAAGGGGGAGCCACAAGTGTAGAAAATTGTGGATAAATTGTCTTTTAAAAATTTGGGAAAAACCCCAAAAAAAAACTGAATGGAAACAAAGGGCCCATTGGTTGGGGCCCCACTGGTTTTATTTGGGGGAATTTTTTAAAAGGATCCACCCGGGGGGCCCTTTATCTGAGACGATGTACCCTAAGAAGGGGAAAACGGGTTTACGTTCAAGAGGCCCCTTCCCCGGGTTTTAAAAAAAAGCTAAAGGGTGGGGAGTTTTTGAGGAAACCCGGCGGACGTGGGGGCGATGGTCTCAGATCAGGGGAGAAAACTAGAATATCTTCCAAGTAAACAATCACACAATGAAATTAAGGTAGGCCCCCAAAAGGGATCTCTTTTACAAATTTTCGGGAAAATACACGGGGGCGTTACGGGAGACCAAAACCCATTCCAAATACCAAAAAGGGGCCACCGGGCGTTTTTTAAACCCCGTTTTCCTTTTCCCCCCTTTCCCCCTGAATGGGGTTTTAAAATTTATAAGCACCGGTTATCCAGCTTGAAAAGATTTTTGCCCCTCGCAGGGGGTTCGAAAAGTTTGGAGCAAGGGCGGGGGTAGGGGGTTTTTTATCGAAAATTTTTTTTAAAGCCCCGTTAGCCCATCAAGGCGGAGAGACCCCCCTTTTTTCTAAAACGAAACAGAACCGGGTTTCCTGACGGAGACGGGGCCCTTAAACAAAAGAAGCCTTTACGGAAAGGTTTTCTCCTTGATTTACTCAGACATACCCTTTAAATTCTCCCGGGGGGGGGGGGGAAAGGGGGGATAGCCCCGGCCCGGGGGGAGCATTACACCGGGTTTGCAAAAAAAAGGGGGACAAACAAAAAGCCGGGTTTGTGGGGGGAAGGGTTTTGGGGCCTGTTTTTTTCCAAAAAGACGCGGAAAAGTCCCATATGGGCGTAGGGGGGCCCGGGGTGGGGGCTTGGTAGGTTTCGGGGAAAGGGCGACCTGAGGACCCGGGTTTTGTGGCTTCGACGGGAAAAAGCGAGAGACAGGGGAACCCCAAAGCATGACTTCACCGTGTCCAAACCCCAAGGTGGGGGTATGGCCCTGCAACAGGGGTGGGCCCAGAAGAATTTCGGAGGAGGGATCGAGGCAGGAAAAAGTTGCAAAGACCCCTTGGAAGACCCCCAATCTGCAAGGAGGGGGGGGGCAGTACGGAAGCTTTTTTATCGCCCTTTAAAAGGACATTCCCCAAATTTGACCGACGAGACCAAAAAAATGGGTTTTCCCGCAAAGGGAATCACTGGGAAAACAAACCCTGGCCAAAAATTTCGGGCCCTTTTTTTAATTTTCCCTGCCATCCAAAAATCAAATTAAAGGCGGGGGCCTAAAAAGGGGCTGTTTGGTGAAAAAACCCAACTAGTACTACCCAATGGTCAGACGAGGAGGGGCCCCGCTTTGAAAACCGGGGGGTCGCCTCTCCTACAAGCCCTAGGTGGGGAAATTTTCCCCCGGGGCGCCCCCGGGACAGTCCCCTTTTAAAAGGGCCCCTGAACCACACAAAGAAACACAGCGTTTTCTGTGGGAGCTTTTTACCGTTCCCCCCGGGGTTTAGGTGGGTCTTTTTGACCTGAAATGGTTTTTTACCCCCCGGCAAACCATGGGGTTGGGAAGAGGGGCCGCGGGAAGGGGGACCCAGGGGGGTTAAAGGGCCCGTGGAGGGGACAAACCCCTTTTTTAAAGGGCGGAGCTCTTGTTGCCTTTCGGCGAACCGAAAAAACGACCCCGGGTGGCTAGGGGTTTTTAAAGCCCACCCAAAAAGGGGGGCTGGTAAATCCCGAGGGGCGACCCTCCTCCTTGTTTCTTTCCCGAGGGGACCTTGCCAGAACGTCCCCCACCAAAATTTTCGTTTTTCCCAGTCCGGGCCCCGAAGCGAGATTTGCAAAATGCATGAAAAACGCCCCGGCCCCCGTGGTGTCGCCCCTTGACAAAGGGGTGGAAAAAAAAAAAGCAAGTGCTGGGGCCCAGCCGAAGAAGTAATTTGGTTCCTCAAAGACCGGGGGGAAACCCCCCGGAGGAAGGTTTGGTCGTCACTGTCGAGGATCCCCTCGACCCCCATAGGGGGCGTAGCGCAACCAAGGCTTTTCCCGGAAAAAGGGAGGCTGTTATAAAAAGGGCCCCCCTTTGGCACCTTGTAGGGAATTTTTTCCCCCCTATCCGAAGATGGATGGACCCACTGGCTGATGAACCCCCCTTTTTTCCTTTTTTGGGGGTTCCCCAAACGAAGGGAGGGGGCAAAAGATGCAGAGGGGCCCAAAAACCCGGGAGCATTTTGAGCAACGGGGTTGCAGGGGGGGCGGGGGGCGGCAGGGGAGGTAGACGGGGCCAGGTTCTCCCACCCGGGCCCGGGTTCGGGGCAATACTTTTTGGCTCGCTGGGCGATTTGCCGTCGTGACACCCCGGAGGTCGGGCAGAGGAAACCCTGGCAGAACCCAAGGCCAAAGTCCGTACTGTAACATAGGAGGATTCGCGGGACCACCCAAGCGAGGATAGCTAAGCCCGAAAGGGAGGGGGTGCCTAATTAGCCCCCGGTTTTCACCAGAGCCCCCCCCAAAAGCGGGATGGATTTGGGCTGCGGCGGAGGCCCCCAAAAGTCGCTCCCCCCTGACGTGATTTTGTTTGGGCCGAGGCGGGGGGGGGGTCCCACGTGGGTACAAAGTGAAATTTCCAGAAGGGTATGGGGGACGGACAGAAGGTCAGGGCAGGGGGGCAAGGTTCGTCAGAGACGGGAAAGAGGGCCCCGGGCAGGGGGCCCAAACAGGCAAGGCCCGGAAACGAAAGCAAGCGGCCCGGGTTTAAAAGGGGTAATCAATCCCGACTCCAACACTCTTAAACTCGGGGGAAAAACACACCAAGGGACTGGCGGGGAAGTCTGGGGCGTATTCCTTAAATAGAACCAGCGCCCGACAACAGACCAATTATCGGGCGCTGGCCCTTTAAATCCAGAGAAGCTGTTGCGCGCGCGCCTTAAGCAGCGGGCACGCGCGAGACGGGCAGGAGCAGCGTTTGTAAGCCGAGTACCGAGGGCAGGTTTTCCGGAATACAGTGAAGTCACGGACAAAGAACACGACTCCAACACCAGCTCAACAACGGTTTGTTTTACTGAATTTTCTGGAACAAGATGGTGAACAGATCCCCCAAACAAAAATTTTTACAAATATGTATCCTGGGCCCCTGTGCTGACAGCGCGCCCCAGAAGTGTACTCTCTGGATGCCCGGTAACTTTACCTAACCGGGGGGTTTCGGAAAGGCCGATAACCCCTTCCCTTTCTTAATTACCGTAATCACCAAACGGGAACAATTGTGTATGGGGGCAGTTGCAGGGCTCGTGGTGCAGCACAGCAGCTTATACAGCTTAAATGATTTACCCATTCCCTCCCAAACGCACGTGACACAAACTTTCCCTCACAGTTTAACCGGTTCAAGTAGCTAATGGGCGCTAGTAAACCTCCCAAGTCCTGAACAGGAGGATGTATTTGGGAAACCCTCTTTGGCCTGTAACGGCCTAAACTAACTAAATTTAATATCAGGCCTTCTCACATCCGCTAAGGTACCTTAAAGATGGCCGCAATTTTCCCGTTCTCAGGTGCAGATGGATGGAATGGATGGTCCCGGGTGCGACAGTCCTCTCTATCTTGGCAGCTTGTCCTTCTTGTCCAGGAGTTCTCTCTCTCCCTCTGCGATGGCGTCTGTATAGACAGTCAGGCTCTCCTCTGTCCCTGGAACGACTGTGAATCCTGGCTCCTTTAGCTCTGTCTCTGTCTGTTCTCCTCAGAATCTCAGCAGCTTCTCAAAATGGCTGCTACATGTGCCAGTCTTATACCATGTCCCTCATTTGCATATACTGGAAACTGGACATAGCGGCATCTTGTGGCCAAACAGTAGAATACAAAGAAACATTTTACAACTGTCATGCATGGGATTTTACTTAGAAAACACAAGGAGGCTGTCCCACTATCCCACACGTTCACAGGAGCGTGGACGGGTAAGTGAACCGGCGCAGGAGCCCGGACCGCAGAGGGATTTTCGCGGGCAGCCACGGCACCCACGCCGGACCCGCTGCAGGCAGGGGGGCGATCGCGGGGAGCAGCGGCGCCCGCGACCCCCGTGACACTCTGTATGTTTTCAGATACATTTGTCTGACTCCGGCATTAGGTAGCTTCTCTAGCCGCCTAGTGGCTGCCTTGCAGGAGTGACTTCTGTCCTTCATGGACAAATGTTCCACCCAAGGAGTGCTGGAATTTCATAAATCCAGTTCTAAGAGACATCATCCATCATGCCAGAAATGTCACATCCCTTTTCTGGATAGATATAGAGGCTCCCTCTGTCATGACTGCACTCATCAAAATCCCTGATAGCCCTCCTTCAGCTGGAGAGATTGTTATCTCTGTGAAAGATTTTGTTTAGGCATCTTTGTAGGCTCAAGGATGAATTATGTTCCTCTCCAAAGTTTCATCAGGTCGTCAAGCCAAGCTCATGCCTCTGACCTCAGAGTGCTGAACAAAGCCCAATCCTCCTCTTATTCGGATAAATATGAAGGATCGACAAACTGATCAGAGGATCTTGAGACTGGCTGGTGGGATAGGTCGGACTCTGACTTTAGGGGGCCTATGGCTTTCAGACTGGGGATCTCCCTTGATGCTCATGAGTTTAAAGCACCTCCTTACTGTCCAAATCCAACCTCACTACCTGTAGTCTTGACCCACTGCCATCCCACCTCATCCCAGACCTCAGTGCTTCTATCATCCCAGCACTCACCCATCTCTTCAACCTATCAATAACCTCTGGCATCTTCCCTTCTGCCTTTAAACATGCTACTACACTCCAATCCAAAAAAAAAAACAACCCTTGACCCCCTTCTCTGTCCAACTACCCGCCCATCTCACTGCTTTTCTTTTTGCTTCCAACTCCTCGAGCAGCACGTCTATCTTCAGCTGTCCTCCCACCTCTCCTCCAACTCTCTTCTTGAACCCACTACAATCTGGTTTTCGACCCCAACCACTCCTACCGAAACTGCCCTAACCAAAGTCACTAAATGATCTAGAAACTGCTAAACCCCTCATGCCACTACTCTGTGCCCCCTCTGGACCTGTCCTCTGCCTTTGACACTGTCGACCATTCCCTCCTGCTACAAATCCCTCTCCTCCCTCGGCATCACGGACTTGGCTCTTTCCTGGATCTCCTCGTACCTCACTGATCGACTTTTAGCGTCTCTCATTCTTGCTCCACCCTCCTCCCCCGGCCAAATCTCTGTTGGTGTCCCCCAAGGGTCAGTCCTGGGTCCACTACTCTTCTCTATCTACCCCCTTGGCCTCGGTCAGCTCATAGCCTCACACGGCTTTCACTACCATCTATACGCTGACGACACCCAACTCTACATCTCCGGCCCAGATGTCACTTCTCTACTCTCCCGGATCCCTGACTGTCTGTCCTCCATTTCCTCCTTCTTCTCATCACGTCTCCTAAAACTAAATGTGGAGAAAACAGAACTCATCATCTTTCCACCATCCAACTCTACCCCTGCCCCTGGATCTTCTATTACAGTCACGGCTCTACACTTTCACCGGTCCCACAAGTCCGCTGTCTTGGGGTAAAACCTAGACTCTGCTTTATCTTTCAAACCACACATCCAAACCCTCACCTCTGCCTGCCGCCTCCACCTGAAAAACATCTCTCGCATCCGCTCATTCCTTTGGCTATGACACTTACAAAAATGCTGGTCCCTGCCCTTGTCATCTCCCGCCTAGACTACTGCAAAAATCCTTCTCAGTGGCCTCCCAGCTAGCACCCTCGCTCCCCTCCAATCCCACCTTAACTCTGCTGCCCGTCTTATCCACCTCTCTCCTCGCTACTCCTCTGCCTCTCCCCTCTGCCAATCCCTTCACTGGCTTCCATTGCCCAGCGAATTCATTTTCAAGCTACTAACCATGACCTACAAGGCTCTCCCATGACCCTTTCCCCTCCATACATCTCTGCCCTAATTTTTCCAAAAATCTCCCCCACGCACTCTCCCGCTCCTCACAGGACCTTCTCCTCTGCTTCTCCCTTATCATCCTCAAACAACCGTCTCCAAGACTTTCCCGTGCTTCACCCACACTCTGGAACTCACTGCCAACACATCAGACTCTCCCCCACTTTCAGCAGCTTTAAAAGCAACCTGAAAACACATTTCTTCAGGCTTGCCTATACCTTCACTAAACTGTCACTACTTCCTCCACAGACATGTCTGCCCCTCACCTCCTGTCTCTTTCCCCTCCTTGTAGATTGTAAGCCCTCGCGGGTAGGGTCCTCTCTCCCTCTGTCGTGCCAATTGTCATTATCCCTTATCATTGTACTCGTTTGACTTATGTAATGTATGTAACCCCCTCGAATGTACAGCGCCCTGGAATCAATGGCGCTTTAAAATAAATAATAATAATAATAATAAATAAACCTCTGGCCTTAACAGATTATTTAAAATGATGTTTTCCCGAGAGCAGGAGGAAAATTTACTCTGGCTTATGTCCCCAAGGCAGATATGGCTTTAGCCAAGCTCTCCTAAAGGACTGTAGTACCATGAAAGGATGGGTCAGGTTTTAAATACCAAATGGATAGGAGAACTAAATGTGCCCTCTGCTCAGGCTTGAGTTGGGATTGCCCAGCACAATACTTTACAAGCATTAAGACTGGCTTAACAGGATCCTGCAAGATATCAACTTAGGCAAGTCAAGAGAGGACATCTTATCTTTCCATAATGTGAATACGCCTGTGGACTCTCGTCTTGAAATGGTGAGAACATCCACCAGATTGGCAGCTAAGGGTATGTTCTCTCTCCACTGCCGGCAGAAGGGTTGTATGGATTAAGCCCTGGCAAAGCAGATATCAGCTCAAAATTCAGCCTGTAACCTTAAATTTAAACCTGGTAGACCTAGATAAGCTTATGATGGGCTAGCCTGACAAATCTCGCTCTCAGGCTGAGAGAAGCAGGGGCCACAGCTTCTTTCACAGGAGATCGCTGCCTTCAAGACCTGCATACCAGCCTGAAAGAAGGTTGTGGTGGTCACTGAGAGGAACCAGGAAGTCTCTTGGGTCTAGATGCAAAGATTTGTGCTGCCAGAAGTACTCCTGTGGGAGGATGTCTCAAAAGATTGTATCATGTTAAAGAGTCCTAAAATCAAAGATCCTGGAAATAAAATATAAAAATAAGGGTTACATTTTCCAGTTTAGGCATCTTCCAGATGTCAGACAGACTGTATTAGAGACTTCTATATTTGAAAGAATCCAGAAGAAAGTCCTGGTGAACATACCCCTTCTACACAAAGGCGAATGGGTTTACTCAAAGGTCTTTTTGGTTCCAAAGCCATCCAGGGATTGGCATACCACAATAGACCTATGCATAGATCTAAACAGTTTTATTCTGAAGAAACATTTTAGAATGGAGAACATAAGTTCAGTTCTCCCTCTGGTACAACCATGACATGATAGCCTCCCTAGATTTGAAGGACATCTATTTTCACATTGCACTGTGCCCCAAAAATGCCTAAGGATAGTGGTATTTCTTCAAGGAACTTAAGACACCTGCAGTTCACAGCTCTACCCTTCAGTAGTTCCTCAATGTCTTCACAAAAGTTGTTTGCATGGTAGCTGCACACCAAAGTGTCTTTATTGTTCCATTCTTGGATGAGTGGGCCATAATTGCCTGGTCAAGAAGCCTTCTCTTACGAGTCCTCCAGCTCACCACTTGGTGTATAGTGGATCTAGGCTGGGTAATAAACTGGCAGAAGTTTCAGCTCAACCTCACAACTCAAAGTCAGTTCTTGGATTTACTGATCTGCAAAGCTCTCCATAACCCTTACCCTTCCCAGTATTCAGAAGATCCTTCAGGGGAGTCTCTACCATCAGTCCACCAGGTCTAATCTTCTAAGGGAAGTACCAGAGTGTTAGGCCTTATGTGCTAGGTCATCAAAGCAACTACTTGGATCAGTCAGCAGGAGACTGCTACAGTGGGAGTTTCTAGAAATTTAGGACAGGACACCCTAGGGGCTAGACAGTCCCTGTATTCTTTTCCTTCAAGTCTGGAAAAGCTCAGACTGGTGGAAGTTACCAAGTCATGGAAGATCCTTTGCCCTTGTGTAATAAACTTACCTCACAACAGTTGCCTCTTGGAGTGGCTGGGGTGCTTACTTAGTGGAATTGATGGTTCCTGGTCCACACACGAAACACCTTTCCATCTTTGAATACGAAGAAACGCTGGGCTAAGTTGGGTTTTCTTCATTTCCTTCCTCCCTCAGATAGTAGAAAGATCTGTGAGAGTCAGACAAACAACATGACTTCTGATGCCTACATAAGCAAGCAAGGTAGCACAAGATCCTAATGTCTTATGGAAGAAATACTGCTGATTCTTCAAAAAGCAGAAGAACACTTTGCCATCCTCTTAATGGACAATATTCTAGGGAACCTGAATATCCTGGTGTGCAGATTAAGAAGAGGGTTAATGAGTTCAGGAGAGTGATCTTTAGATCAAGATACCTTCCTCCAGATTTTACAAGATGGGGAGTTCCAGTGGTAAACCTTATGGCCACAAAATGCAACACCAAGGTCCTAAAGTTCTGCTCTCTTTACAAGTTAGACAAACCATTAGCAATGGATGCCATAAGAATTCCATGGAAGTTCCTTTTGGTGTACTGTACATATTTCCTCCCTTGCTTATGATCCAATGGGTACTGACCAAAGCTCAGGAAAAACAGTTGTTTTTTTAATAGCCATAATTCCATCTTGGCCACAGAAAATATGGTTTTCTCAACAGAGGAGATTGAGCCAAACATGATTATGGATGCTCCCCCTAAATCTGTGTGACAGGGCAGTCAGACATGCCCCAACCTCAAAAGCTTGAACCTGGCAGCTTGGAGGTTGATGGGACCCTATTAAGCCAACATGATTCTCCCATATTGAGTCCCTCTCAAGTACAAATTTGTGCCATGGGTCAGTCAAACGTACTACTTGGTGAGAGACCCAATAGAGGTCGAGAGGATATTTCTCATCCTTCACAATGTGATATCATCTATCCTGCACAAACTAATACAGCAAGAACACCCTGAGGTGAATGTCTTACCTCTAAGGCCTCAAGATCCCGCTGAAAAACTCTAAGGTACTATAGGAGCTTCCCCAGAGTGAGATCAGTGTTTTTACGTTGGTGCTTGATATTCAGACACTCCTTCTAAAGTCCCTACTCTTCTGTTTTTTCTCCAACAGGGCTTCGATAAAGGCCTTAGCCCTGCTACCCTAGTTCCAGATTGCAGCCCTATCTGCCTCCTTTGGGGTCCGCTACGCTACTCATCATATAATCAAGAGATTTGCTAAAGCTACATCCAGATTCAGACCATGGATTCTCCAACCTGTGTCAGCCTGGGAGCCAAATCTGGTACTAAGAAAGTTGTGTAAGATCTTTCACCTACCAATAACCTCTGCTAAACACATTGAAGAACTGCAGATCTCAGTCATTCTGACCCATATTTGGATTTTTCTATAGGATAAAGTATATGCTGGGGGTAAAAGTGTATCATGAATGGATAAATGGCCAAGTGGAAATTCCAGGGCACCACGTGTCATTGATGTGAGAGGTGAATGTCAGGTATGAAGTGCGAGGGTGGACATACTCGCTACAGTGGAGCAGCTCACCACCAAAATGAACCAGGGGGCTATCAGACATGAGTCTAAAACAACAGTACAGCGAGGTAAAGGTTGTGTCAGGTGAGAAACATCACAGAAGAAACACCCTGCAACCATTGCTGGAAGAACACAAGCTGGTGACGGCAGCATTATCATCTGAGAAATGTTTTCATGGCATTCTCTGGGCCACTCATACATGTGGAAGGCATTAATAGCCAATTTTGGGTTTGACTCCATCCTTGCAGATCATCACCCATACATGTGGATTGCCTTCCCTGGGGCTGGTGGGATCTTCCAGCAAGGCAATACAATGTGTCACACAGCTATAAATGTCTGATATTGATTGGGAGTACATGACCAAGACTTCCAAATAATACCCTGGCCTCCTAATTCCCCAGAGTTTAACCCATTTGAGAATCTATGGAACCAGCTTGATCATTATGTTTACTCTATGGATCCTCCAGCACCACTCTCCAGCAGTTGTGGAAAGCAGTTGGTTCCAGATATCTGGGACAACCTACCAGGACCTTATTGAGTCACTCTCAGCCTGTTAAGCTGCTGTCTCTGCTGCACACCCCAGTAACTCTGGATACTAGCTAGTGGTTGTAATAATGTAACTCAACTGTGTAGAAGAAAAACAGTTATCTTAAAGGGGATGTCCTGCTACAGACATTGATGGCATATATTAGTGATATGCTATCAATGTCTAAAGTGGAACAACCCCTTTAGGCAAATATCTGAAGATTTACCAAGATTGTCCCAGAGGACAAAACAACATAAGAGGATGGAGTCTGGGATCTATTATATATCATGTCATCTTATTAAAACTTCCATCTGTCCTATCAGTCTGCAGGAAAAAATCTCCATCATTGTGTTGCTGACAGGGACATAAGGGAAAACATTTTATGGCATGTACATGACATAAAGTAAAATGTGAATGGTATATAAAATATTAAAAACATGTAGACAAATACTTCTTTATATTTACAATGCAAAAGAAATGTAAATATGTTAGGATTTATATACATACTAGTGCATTGAAAATTAAAGGGCTTCTCCAGGACTTTTTATTTGTTATAGGGCTCACAAATGTATTCTATTAAACCTTGTAATTTATACTGTAATGAGTCTATACAATATATGGGTTTCTCTATTTGACTTAAAGGGGTTTTGCCAAGAAGTGAGTTCCTCACCTAACAGGCTGAACTGTCCTCTTAAGCGTAGAAAAAATGGGCGTTGTGTTTAAAAAAACAAGTGCCTCCTCCATGATGTCATCGCACCACCTCCCATGCACGCTCCCCAGGCTGATATTCAGTCTCTGTAGTTGAGCAAACATTGTTTGGCTAAACCACAGAGGATAACTGTATTGTGCACAAGCTCTAAGAGTTTAGTGTTCTCCCTCTTATCTGCTTAGGAGAGAAGATAAGATTCAAGCAGGCAGTTCATGAACTGCTGCAGGGGGGGAGAGAGGAGGCTGAGCAGGGAGGGTCTGCATGTTTACTCAGATAATTACATTACA
Source organism: Phyllomedusa bahiana (assembly GCA_025379985.1). Taxonomy (NCBI): domain Eukaryota; kingdom Metazoa; phylum Chordata; class Amphibia; order Anura; family Hylidae; genus Phyllomedusa; species Phyllomedusa bahiana. Next base: position 55,175 of record JAODAL010012183.1, on the reverse strand, counting down.
ACCAGGGGATTCTCTATACAACAGACAAAGGCTTTGTTCTCCCTTCTCCCTACAAAGCTTTCATGTACCCTGCCATCAGATAAGAAGTGCAAACAACGCAAGTGCGCCAATGTAAACAGTCAGGAAACAGAGGGCATCAAAGCCAGGCTGCAGCTATCACAGGCTACCCTTTTTTAAATCACATATATTTAGAAAAGTGATTAAATACCCATTTTGAAGGATCCCACGTCAACATTAGATCGTGGCAAAACCCCTTTAAATTACTGATATCCATTATCTTTTCTGTGATATTCAAATTTTTTGAGATGCACTAGTATATCCTCCATACAAAGAAAATACATAGGCATCATACAGCTGCATTTCTAAAAAAAATAAAAAAAATCACAACTGTAATGCAGAGAGGCAAAAATTTAAACTTTTAGGTGATCAATTGAACTTTTTCACTCGTGGTAATTAAGAGGTAGAGGGACATGTGGCTTATTAGGTTGTCCCCTCTATATTCTTTTTATTTATCATACAATTTTCTAAGATACATTATAAAAATACAATGTTCTTGTACTTGTAAATGTTCTTCTATTATACAAGTAACACAAAAAAGACTCCAGGAAAATACAACCAGATTTATAATACCTCCCTAATAGCCAAAAGGCAATGTCACTCAAACTATAATACAACAAAAAAGAGAAAAGAGGACTTGATAGCCATAATCATATAAAAATATATATTTTATTAATTTATTAACTTGTTTCCATACTCTCTCTCTTTACTTCTCATCACTTTCACTTTACTTCATTATTTATCTTACTTTATCCATTCACTTGCACTTTTGTCACTTTTTAATATAGCACACACGATTCAGTGATATTTCGCAGCATTTTTCAGTCATTTCGGCAATGTGTGTCATTCGTTTGGAGATTTCTTCTCCGCGCATGCGCACTAATGATATTCTGCCGGAAGTGGGGCATTGGACTAAAACTATGACATCGCGAGATTCTATTGCGCATGCGCAGATGCGTTATTGAGACGCCGCACTGATTTTATATGTTTATTGCAGTAATTTTCATGTTTTTCAACATAATTATCTGCCGATTTGTGTAGGGTCCACCTGGGCATCAGAATGATAAGGGTATTGTGCTTTTTTTTATTATTTATATAATGTTGTCGTATATCCATTGGTTGTTTGAGGTCATCTGTTCTATTGGAAGTGGGTATATATATGTGGTTATTCAGACAGAGACACATCACCTGATGAAGCAGTGGTGAAATGTATGTAGGGGTGTAGGTGCAAGCAGGTGCTGTGCTTTTTATTATGTGTAATTGATTCTTATTCATCATATGATATTGATACTATCTCTGCCATATGACTCTATTCTACTTATTCATGTTTACATAGGATTTTGAGATATATCTTATTATACAATTATTTGTAATATCTTTCTTATTTTCAGTGGCTTGCTTTCCTGCTTTTTGTTTGGCTGTCGTCATTATTTTTTTGTTTATATTTTATATTTATCAATTAATAAAATATATATTTTATATGATTATGGCTATCAAGTCCTCTTTTCTCTTTTTGGTTGTTCTTTTATACAAATGCAGTAGGCCCTTATTCAGAAAAATAAACGTTTAATCCACATTTCAGTCCACTGTGATGGTTCACATGTACTAAGTGTTTGGACTAAACATGCCGTTAGTCACGTGACCCAGCAAACATATATCATGTGAACCCTGGTATTCAGCTAATATAGGCAGCCCATGGATGCATTGCACATGACTGAACTGTGGACTGTACAGACAGGGGGCTACTGCACTGATATATAAGAGTGATATGTAAGCAAAATTTTACATGCATTAATATTCGGAAACTGTATGATTTTTTGTTCTACAAATAAATACATTTCAAAGATATAAAGTGGACAATCTCTTCAAGACCCTGCAGAGGTTATGGGTCATATTCTTTTCTAGGTACCAAATACTTGAGAGTTTCCAATAACTTAAAGCTCCTGTACATGTGGCATACACTTGTGGCCTCTCCCATGGAAATAGTTCACCTGGTGCAGGATCTACTAGTGCATGTAACTTGAATAGGTAGACCACAATGACAGGCAGTAAGACTAACTGGGTTGATACTGAAGATGTCAAACTCACTGACTGCCACTAGATGGTGGTGTTGTATTACAGAAGGACCGTAGATACTAAACTCGATAAAGTATTAGGAACTTAAAGGGAATCTGTCACCCATATTTTTTTTTTTTTACTTATTAAAACAAGACCCTGATACATATTCTTTTCTTCTTCGCCATTTTTATTTTCCGATTGTAGATTTCTCAATTCAGTTGTCTGTATATGATTGTGGGGACGGCATTCTTGCCTGCATTGCTTTAACAGCAGTCAGAGAGATACTTTACAGCAGCTTCATGCACATAGGAGCCTTAAGACTGACTCAGTCCCACTGACTTCTATAGAGCGTTTACTAGGCATGCTCTGTGACCTGGGAAGAAGTCAGTGTGCAAGGAGAGGGAGAGCTGTGACAACTCCTATTGTGACTGGTGGATCCTGTGTTATCTATACACATTGGTGTCTCCTTTGAGTGTAATCCTGCCTGTACTGATAATGAACAGACTGCTGAAAATCTCTCTCTACAGAACAGGGAGTGTCAGACTATTATTAGGCCTAGTGGCCAAAGTGAAAACTGCAGGACTTAAGAATTTTTAAAAAAATATTGAAAGTGAAATGGGAAATTAAAAAAGAAAAAAACAAACATCCTTACAAAATTCGTTTAGCATAAAAACATGAGTTAAACAATAAGACATTTTTTTTATTACACATTCCCTTTAAAGGGGTTGTCTCACTACCTCGATTTTCCTTACCTTAATCCTGTTTTCTCTTTTTTCATTTTTTAATTCAGGGACTTGTCTACTGGCTACTACTGGCCTGCTGTGATGAGCTGCTGAGGACATCAGGTCTGTAGCTATAGCGGCCAGCGCCTGCAGCCTATCAGGAGAGGTCGAACAGGTCTGTAGCTATAGCGACCTGAGGAGCTGATGCAGCCCATACAAGAGGGGATATCTAGGAATAGGTAAGACACTTAATTTAATAGACACATATTACAAAGTGACTTGTTTTTGCAAGATCTGTAACATAAAAAGCAATCCTTGTAGTGAGACAACCCCTTTAATAGGGTTTCTCGCAGCCTAAATAGGTGATAAGTGTCTGATCTGAGGGTTCCACCATCTGCCACCCCCCTAATAAAGAGAACAAAGGTCCCACTGTGGAGTGGAGTGGTGTTTGTTGCTTCATTCAGGCTCTGTAGGAATGCACTTGGCTGTCCTTAGCAATACTATAGACTTTGAATGCATAATGTGCACACTTGACCGCCATTCCTTTTAAAGAGGGAGACATGGGACTTCCATTCCAATAAATACGCAGTAGGATTGTGTAGACTTTAAAGGGAACCTGTCACATAGGTGATGCCCCCCTTGCTGAGGGCAGCACAAGCTAGTGTCAGACCTGCTGTTCCCAGCGCTGTGTCCCTTATTCTGTAAGATGCTATAGTTTTAGAGCATTTACCCCTCAAATCTTATTCATGAGTAGGTGTTAGCCCTGCCCATCAAAGGCTAGCCACGCCCACTGACAGTTATTCACATGTTTCTACCTATTCAAAGTAATAGGTTTATCAGTTGAGGTGGGCGGGGCATGAAAAAACGGACGCTTCATGACTTTTTTCTGGCTGAAAACTGAGGAGTTGAACATTAAATACTCTAAAACTGCTGCATCTTACAGAATAAGGGACACAGCGCTGGAAACAGCAGGTCTGACACTACCTTGTTCTGTCCTCAGCCAGGGGGGCATAATCTATGTGACAGGTTCTCTTTAAGGCTGCGTCCACATGGCAATTGTAAAATACCATTAGATTCTGTTATAGAATTACCGCGGGTTTTTTTTTAGGTCAGTTTTCGGATTTTAGTTTTTTCAAAACCAGCAGTTTTGAAATCTGAAAATAGAAAATCCGAGCTGTGTAGACTACAACTCAGATTTTCCATCGAGGTCTACGGGGATGATTTACAGTCAAATTTTTGCGGACTCTCAATACTGAATCCACTTAAAAATCCGACTGTAAGGCCATGTTCACACAGCTTACTTGGACATGGTTTTGGACGAGGTTTTCGGAGCGTTTTCGAAACACGCCTGAAACACGCTTCTTTAGTAAAGGTTCAGAGGCGTTTCTTGGCGAGGTTTTGGATCAGGTTTTCGACTAGGTTTTCACCCATACAAATTAATAGCCAGGACAAAAACCGCGCCCAAAACACGCCAAAAACTCGCCGATTACGTGCCTAAAACACACTTCAAGAATTGACATGACATTTCTTTTTTAGTGCTTCCATAGAAGCGTGTAAAAACCTCGTCGTGTGTGAACTACAACGAGGTTTCACATAGGAATCAATTAAATGAACTGGGGCGTTTTGGAAGCGTTTTGGACGAGGTTTGGGGCGAGGAAATGCCCCGAAAACCTCGTCCAAAACCATGTCAAAATAAGCCGTGTGAACAAGCCCTAAACCAATGTAGACCTAGTCTAATGGAGAGAGTGCACAAACACATAGCCAACCCTCTACTTGGTCTACTCTATTATCAGGCCACCAGCACCCTTCTTTTGCATATGGGGACCAAGAATCCCCCAAGGGATTGTCCATGTATTATTTAGCATAGCTTGTAGAAATGCCATGAATTTTGAGTGGGTAAATACCTTGAACACTTTCTGCAGAGCAGATGTTTGTATCTTCAGGGCACGGACTGGGCTGTGGACCCTCTGCAGACTTCAGAGGGGTGCACTGCTGGTTCATTAGTGCAGTCACATACTCCAAACCAACCAGAAAATTTTTACATTTCATCTCAGCCCAGGAAGCAGCTTCAGATGATGAGGAAAACACTAATGAATATAAATTGCAAACTTGTTTATTTGGCTACATTCTACTTTATCCATAAAATTGCTCAAAGGTAGAATTACATTTTAAAGCAACATACAGAGAGGAGAAGTTTGTAAGTCCTGGTGCTAGTTCACACCACAACCCCTTCCATCATATGACATAGGGGTTTGGGGGTCTCTTTTCCAGAGGTGAGAAGTAGCATTAACCCTTGGGTCTCTGACCTCTATATCTCTTTTACCAAAAGTGCTGTTATCACTCCAGACTCCTTGGGAAAGTAAGGTTAGATTAGTCTTAGGCCCAGGGCCGTATTTGCCACTAGGCACCCGTGGGCGTGTGCCTAGGGCGGCACCTTCTGGGGGGCGGCGCCAGCTACAGCTTTGAAAAGTTTTTGTTTTTAACCACTCGGTGAACTCACAAAGCAAGAAGCAGAGGAGAGAGACCAGCAAAGCTCCGCCCCCTCCTATGAAGGTAGTGCTGATTGGTGGAGCAGCAGTCACGAGGGGCGTCTCTCCACTGATCAGCCTGACTGCAGTACGGAGAGGCCCGGCCAGACGCGCCGCGGAGGATTGCAGAGAGGAGCCTGAGCAGCGCAGCCTCCTGTCAGCCTCTGCACACAAGTAACAGCTATAACCTGCTTCCCTGCTGATAAGCAGAAGTCGTCCACAGTCTTGGCAGGGGAGGGAGGGCGGCAGGGGCTTCTGTCAGCTGTCCCTCTGCAGAGAGCAGACTCCTGACGCCCCTCACCCTGCAAAGACTGCGGAGGATTAATAGGTAATAAATCAGCAGCATGAAGAACACCTCACACAGTGATAAGGAGCAGGGAGGAGACTCCTCAGAGGTCGGGTGGGGGCTACTAGCTCCCAGTAATAAATGTTCATGCAGGATGTTGCAGGGTGCTGAGCTGCAGGCTCCTGCTGGGAGTCAGCTTGATTGTGAATACAGCAGACAAGGAGCTCCAGGTAAAGTCTGTGGTTGTGTCCTATACAACCAGAAAGCACCAAGATCTATCTCCTTACTGTACTGCTTGTATAGGACACAACCACACACTTTACCTGGAGCTCCTTGTCTGCTGTATTCACAATCAAGCTGACACCCAGCAGGAGCCTGCAGCTCAGCACCCCGCTGACACTCCCAACTGTAGCTTATGATGTACTATAACGTCAATGCCAGTAATGTGATACCCGCTCCCTACACACAAGATAATGGTTGTTACCTACAGCAAGGACCTGCTGCTACCAGGTGGGATCATAGAGATCTCCAATCCTGGAATTTTAATCCTTAGGCCGTGTTCACACGGCTTATTCCCGATGGATTTGTGCGCCGTATTGAGCGACAAAATCCGCCGTGAATAAGGGGCGGGAAGGGGGCGGGGCCGGAGCGCGGCGGGGGCGCCGCTCCCGGCCCCATAGACAATGCATTGTTTACGGCGCGTCCGCGCCGTAAATAAATGTGCATGTCACTTTCTCCCCCCGCGGCGGATTTGCCGAGCGGGGAGGAGCGACGGAATCCACTGTTCTCTATGAGAGCAGTGGATTACCGTAATTGCTGCCGCAGATTGGCGCCGTACTGCATCGCAAATCCGGCGCGCAGTACGGCGCCAATCCGTGGCAGAATAAGCCGTGTGAACGGGGCCTTAGTGTATGTTCACACAGCGTCTTCACACCGTATGAACATGCGCTTTTCAGATGCATCTTTGGGACCGACGGAACGGACCCAGAGACGCATCTAACAATTAGCAGTGACTTTATCACTGCCGGCAATGAGGAACACGCAGCAGCTTTCACATGAGAGATCGCCGCTGCGTGTTTGTATCACGTCTGTCGGGTCCGTCTTGTGGATGTGATCCAAGAAATTACATGCAATTCTTGGATCGCATCCGCAAGACGGACCCGACAGGCGCGATGCAAACACGCAGTGGCGATCTCTCATGTGAACGCCGCTGTGTGTCTCTCATTGCTGGCAGTGATAAACTCACTGATATTTGTTAGATGCGTCTCGGGGTCTGTTGTGATGGATCCAGAGACGAATTAGAAAAGCGGATGTTCACATGGCATGAAGATGCCGTGTGAACATACCCTTAGGCTACATCTAAACAGCAATGTTAGAATGCTGTCAAAAATCTGGCGTCATTTTAACATTACTTTACCACGGCTTTTGGAACGGGTTTGCAACAAAAACTGCGGTCGGATTTCCTGCTGGACCAGTACATGAACTGTACAGGAATCTGACAGGTATCCAGCAGAAGATAGAATATGTTCTGTCTTCTACTGGACACCCAGTGGCTTCAGTAGAAAACCTGTGGTCTGTAGACTACAGCGCGGATTTTCTGTTGAAGTCTACACAGTGCTGGCTACAGTCGGATTTTCAGTGGATTCAATATACTGAATCCGCTGAAAATCTGATGAGAATCCAGTGCTGGCTAGACATAGCCTTAAGATGCTGCAGCACACACAGATGCAACATTTGAAGCATTAATGTGCACTGTTCCATTGTTCGATCGCCCTCTGAACCGCAACAAGATTGTGAGGTGCATAACAGATGGCATGGCAGCTGGGGGCCAAAAGGAGGCCTCCGTGGTTGACATCTCTCTACTATTACATGCTGCCATAGGCAATGTAATAAGAGAACAAAATTTGTGCAATGTCCTACAATATCTTGTTATTGTAGACATTCTGCAGAGCCTGTGTACACTGGTGTCTACCACTATATGGTCACTGTATGGAGGTAATATACATTCTGCAGAGCCTGTGTACACTGGTGTCTACCACTATATGGTCACTGTATGATGGAAATATTGGTTGTAATGTAATGGTTTATGTTCAGGCACAGTTTGGTGGTATCTCCCAGCTCTCCTGGATGCTGAATAGGCTAGCCAATGTCTAGGAAAGATGGGTGACAGCAAACCATTCAATTAACTTTCTTCTACAGCCGTTACATGGTTGTAGTGGGCGTGGCTTTTGTAAAGGGGTGGCAAGATATGAAAGGGGCGTGGTAATGCAAATTGTTAATGGGGGCGTATTCAGGTTTAGTGCCTAGGGCAGCATGACCTATAAATACAGCCCTGCTTAGGCCCCCCATGCAGGGATGTACATACCTAGTCAAGTCATATTATTAAAACCCCCATATAGTATTCAGAGTAACCCCCATGTGCAGCATAGACAGCAGCTAGACAGCATAGACTGGCTAGGAGTGACTCAATAAGGTCCTGGTAGGTTGTCCCAGGTATCTGGAGCCATGCTGACTGCATCCCACAGCTGCTGGAGGGTCCATAGAGCCAACACCACTATCCAGGGGCTCCCACAGATGCTCAATTGGGTTCAAGTCTGGGGAATTAGAGGCCAGGATAGTACTTGGAAATTTTTTCATGTTTTTCCAACCATTTTCAGACATTTCTAGTCGTGTGGCATGTCGTATTGTCTTGTTAGAAGATTCAGTCCACCCCAGGGAAAACATTCAGCATATGTGGATGTATGTGACCTGCAAGGATAGATTCCTACCCAAATAAGTTGATCAGTCTTCCACATGGATAAGTAGTCCAGAGAATACCAGAAAACATCCTCCAGACCATAACACTGCCACCTCCAGCTTGTGTTCTTCCAGCAATGGTTGCAGGGTGTTTGTTCTCTGATGTTTCTTGTCTCACATGCCAACGTCCATCTGTTCCATGAAGCAAAAAAGTGACTCATCAGAGAAGACAACCATTTGCCAATCAGCCGAGGTCCAATTCGGATACTGCCGTGAAAATTAAAGCTTTTTCTACCGATGCAAATTTATTAGCAGAAGTACAGTGACATTCATCTGCTATGGAGCCCCATATACAGTTGGGGTTCACTGAACTGTTTCCATACCCCTTCATAATTCACAATGGAGCCATTAGTCCACTCACAATACACTTTCAACACAGCAGCACTTGAACAGCTTACAAACTGTACAGATTCGAAATGCTGCCACCCTTGGACTGAAAGCCAATAATCATCCCTTTTTTGCAATTCTGATAAATCACCCATTTTACCTATAACAGCAACAAGGAGTATGTCTGCAGACAACCTATTGTACACTATATACACCCACCGAGCCAGCTCACTACACATGCCTTCCTTCATGTGCTACGAGCTGCCAATATCGAAAGTAAGAAGTGGTCATAATAATGGGACTCAACGGTGTAGAAATCTGATGGCCTAATCACAAAACAGAGAATTGGTGCAATTTTCTGACACAGAGCTGTAGTTCATTTAGCGCTATTTTAGTTTAAAAAATAGTGTTGCACTTCGGATTTGGATAAAAAGACAAATTATACCCAGATCCAAGCAAAGTTTTTATTTGGGTTGGCCCAAATGGATTTTTGGTGATGTTATCCGGAATAGTGAACTACATTAACTGGGTTTGAAAGGTTGAAGGGGTTGTCTCACTACAAGGATTGCTTTTTATGTTAAAGATCTTGTAAAAACAAGTCACTTCGCAATATATGTCCATTAACAGTATCCTACCTATTCTGAGATATCCCCTCTTGCATGGGCTGCATCAGCTCCTCAGGTCACTATAGCTACAGACCTGTTTGATCTATCCTGATAGGCTGTCAGCACTGGTTGCTATAGCTACAGACCGGACTTCTGCTGCAGCCTAGTGGAACCCAGTAAATATGCCCCTGAATTCAAAGTGAAACCAAGAAAACAGGACTGAGGTAAGATGAATCAATGTAGTGAGACAACCCCTTTAACTCTCTTTTTCCAGTGATGGTTAAGTGATAGGATTTATACACCTATTGAACTCAATGGGGGCTGCATAATTCTGTATGAAAAGATCCCCCTCTAGTTGTGGCTGGTGGAAGCAAGAATTTGAATACCTAAACATAAATTCACACAAATTGAATTTGGTGCAGATAATATGGCTGCAAATCCAACTCTAAACCCACAGGTAAATCTGCACCAAATCATGAGGATTTTAGTGATTTCAGCAGTTTTATTAAAAAAAATGAATACAGACCTAAATAAATGAGTACATTCATTTTCTGCTGCTTCCAGCAGGAGGCTTGGACCCTCCGACCAGACTATGTACTTCTGTCTCTAGCAATAATGTGTTGACACATGTGAAGACAGTGACTGGCTGCAGGGGTCATGTGTCAACATGTCATTGTAAGGAACTGAAGGGCAAAAGGTGACCATCGGGTCCAACTTATAACCATACATTGTAGATCCAGGGGAAGGCAAAAACCCCTATGAGGCGGCTGGCAGTTACAGTAAAAATTTCTTCCCGACTCCAAATACAGAGTCTATCAGAATAAATCCTAACGTCCCATCTCCAGAATCGAGTCCCCATAACCTGTAATGTTATATTGTTCAAGTAAGGCAACTAGGCTCTTCTTAAACCTGTTTAATGAATCCGCGATAACAAGCTCTTTTGGCAGAGAGCTCCAAGTCTCACTGCTCTTACAGTAAAGAATCCACGTCTATGATGACCTTCTTTTCTCTAGGCTTAGAGGATTCCCCCTTGTTGTGAATACAGACCTAGTCCTAAAGAGATCACATAAGAAATCTCTGTGCTGTGCAGGCTTGGACTGACACACAGGGAAGTCCCCAGTGTCCCCAGTGGGCTTCTGGGCATGGTTTTATGTCCTGGGCATGGCAGGTCTGGAGCTGCTTTTTGTGAATTTGTGCAGTCATGTACAGTAGCTGTCTGGTGAAACCCATGAATCAACTTCACTGGAAGGCCCCCCAAGAATAAACTTCACTGGTGGGCCCACAAGAATAAACTATACTGGAGGGCCCCAAGAATCAATACCACTGGTGGCCCCCAAGAATCAATTCCACTGGTGGGCCCCAAGAACATAGGTGTAACTTTAAGGGGGTATGGAGGGGACTAGTCCCCCCCACTTTTTTTCTGGGTGGGAGACGGTCCCCCCCCCCCCCATACTTTTTAGTCACTTCAAAAAAAAAAAAAACATATGAAAGCATGAGAATACGTAGAGCACAGAGGAGGAAGAAGTTAACCCTTTTCCGCCTATATTTCTGTGCATCTTGGGGGGACAGAGTAGGCAGCAGCCTCAAGTGTCAGTGCACTGAGAGCAGAGTTGATTGGTAGAGCAGGAGTCAGCAGGGGCTGCTTCACCAATCAGAACGCTGCTCACAGTCCATTACACTCTATATCTGGGTCTTTATCTTTCCCTCCCACTGTAAACTGTACCACTTCCTCTATGCTCAGCCCTCATCAGAGAAGAAGAGAAGCTCTTACCGAATGCCAACTGCACCAGACTACAGAGGACAGGTAAGGAGGGAACAAGGGTGCTAGGCATTGTGTGCGCATGTGAGTAGGGTATGTACTGTATATGTGAGATGTGTAAATACTGTATGTACAGCCATGTGTCTAGCACAGGTCATGTCTTCTGTGCACTCACGCGCTGGGGAAAATGAAAGTGAATGGGACCGGCCCCACAGCATTTTAGAAGTGTGGACTGGCCAGCACGTACATCTAAAACTCCCAGCATATAGCAGAGCGCACAGTGCGCCCCGCTATACGCCCTATGAACATACCTTAAGGGTACATTCATGCAGAAGATATGAATGCTGATTCCGGGGTGGATTCAATACTGGATCTGCCTCAGAAGAGGCGTCCAATCCGACAGGAACTGATTTACATTATACGCTATGTAAAATCATTGGCGTTGTTTAGATGACACTGATTTTACTTGAGTATTTTCGGCGCGTACTGTCAGCCCCTACACGGAATTCTTTGAGGTGTTTTATGCACTAACAGCCCTAATGGATAGGAGGGAGAAATCTGTCTCAGGCAGTCGGGGTCGCTTGCTCGTTGGAATTCTGTGTTTGCAAGCGCCGAATTTCCAACAAGCAAACGACACTGTCAGTGCTGAAAAAACTTCATGTGAACCCGCCCTTAGTGTGTACTGTGTCTGTGTTTAACATATGTATCTATACACACACAATTTCTGGGGTACCTTGTCTAATTTAATCTCTGGGGTACAGTGAATAATTCAGTAATATCTGGGGTACGGTGTGTAAACTAATCTCTGGGGTACAGTGGGTAATGTAATCTCTCGTGTACAATGTGTAATGTAATCTCTGGGGTACAGTGTGTAATTATATTATTTCTTGAGTACAGTGTGCATTTTTTTTTCTAAAGTGTAGTTAGTAATATAATTTCTGTGGCTCCATGTGTAATATAATTCATTTCTGGGGTGCAGTGAGTGATATCATGTCTGGTGTATGGTATGCAATAAAATACAGTTTGGGGTACAGTATGTGACATAAGTGATTCCTAGGGCTACAGTGAGATGGAGTTCTTTTATTTTCCTCATTCTATTGTGTGTATTACAAATTTAATGGAGCAGTGATGGGGGATGGGAGGGGTTAAGCGAAATTTGCTGCATTGCACAACATTTTTTATTTCCATGTAGAGGGGTAGTATTATAGGTGGGCTGGTTCAGTTTCATGGCCTGGGCTGCTTTTTATTCCCATTCTGACTCTAAACTTCAGTAATTAGAGAGCCACTCATAACCTTACGGATTGCACCAAAAGTGTTTGCCATAAGGACTCCGCCCGGACCTGCTGGGGGGCTCACAGCACTCCCTCAGACCTCCCAGCTGGGTTAGAGGGGGCCACTTCACTGCAGGGAGAGGAAGGGAGAAAAGGGAAGGGAGGGGGAAGTGAAAGGGAAGGTGAGTGAAGGAGGGAGGGAGGAATAGGAAGATAGGGGATGATAGGGAAAATCGGTCCCTCCCCCACTTTTTGAACCAAAGTTACGCCCCTGCCCAAGAATCAATTCCACTGGTGGCACCAAGAATCAATTTCACTGGTGGACTCTAAGAATCAACTCCACTGTTGGAGCCCCAAAAATCAACTCCACTGGTGGAGCCCCAAGAATAAACTCCACTGGTGGCCCCAAAAATAAACTTCACCAGTGGGCCCCAAGAATCAGCTCCTTTGGTGGGTTCCAGGCACCCCAGTCTGACACTGTTACTGTACATTCTAAAATTTTAACATGGTAATTAAATGAAGCCTGTAAGTCTTTACCATCTGTACACTGGGAAGCTCTGTGCTGCCATCTACATGCTGTGTGTTATTACACTAGCAGCAGTGTAATATGGCTGCCTGTGTGTTATGGAGGAGGGAGCTGGGAGCAACAGGTAAACCCTGTCACACTATATCCCCAGTGTGCTCTGCCTGTTGCAGTGTATGCACAGTGAGAGACTCAGATTAACCCTGTACCAACAGCTATGCCCTCAGCTCCCCCTGTACAGTTGGTATCTCCCATAGAAGAAATCTTACCAGATTGTGATTTCTGCCTGACAAAGTGAAAGTAATATCTGTTTCCCTGTAATACTGAGGGAAATCAATCATCCCATTTGCTAATGACATATATGGGCCACATGTATGAAAACTGTCTAGGTCTAAAACTCAGAGCGCCCCTTTCATTTGTCCAGAGCACTATACGAAATGGAAGGGGCACTCTGATGGGTTGCTATGGGCAACAAAGTGAGTTTTAGACCTAACCAGTTTTCATACATGTGGCCCATAAATCTTTTTTGTGTGTTTGTGTAATGGTAATAGGTGCTCTTTGAAGCACTAGTGCACATCATCCCTATCTACATGATCCCACACTCTACTTCTCCCCTCTTTTTGCCGGAAGCTGTCGCTGGCTTCCTACACAGATATACATTATGATATAAAAACTACACATTATATATTTCCTTATTAAATACAATAAAAAAAAATATATATATATATGCATTACAGATTTACAAATAAATACACACATTTAGGAAACATAAGGTAGTCCTCTGCCTAAGCAGATAGAAGGGCCAGCATCCATAAAGTCCAGCGCCATGCAGGGCGGAAATGGGCCTTAGCCCAACTGGGATATAGTTTTTTTTATTTTTTAGTGCACTCCCTATAACCCTAATGAGCGCTGGCCAACACTCACTAAGACTGTGGCCAATTTTAGCACAGTCCATCTTGGGCAAGGGATGTGCCACCCCCTTCACTTGATTACAAAGGCCTCGGCTAACACACATAATTTTGGGGCACAGTCTCTCTAGTGGAATGACCCATGTATACCTCACCAGGACTCCACTCTTACACATTGAAGCAACTTGAGGCATAACATCTCTGGTGAGGTTTCCTTTCTCACCCAACACATTATATATACATGTAACACTATACCGTTTGTAGTGGTGATCCCACACCCTATATGTAGCTGCCCTTATGATATCCAAACTCTAGAGGGTTGGAAAAGCGCTGGGCACATGTGATAATGAGATGGTTTTCTTCAACGTCAAGGTATTTTGGTATCTCCATAGCTGTATGTGTGTCTGGCTCTCCTCTCATCTGGGGGCGGACAGAGACTGGCCGGACATCTGTGCCTTATCAATCACTGTACTAAGATCTTTCATATCCTCAAGGGACATTTTAAAATCTCGCTTTATGCATGAAAAGATCTTGTCCTTCGTAGGTTAAGGATAAGCAAAGAGGTTACAACTACTGTTACTGTTGTTTACTCAGCCCCTTTCCCATAATGCCTTGTGATATGCAGATGCTAAGTAGAGGGCGAAAAGGCAAAACAAAAACTCTACAAGCCGTTCGTTCGGTGCTCTCCTTAAGGAGAGATCTTCCCTTCCTGTGCTGTTTACTCATGAATACAGACATCTCTATACATCTCAGTAGGGTCTATTGCCCTACCTAAGATGAATGATGTATAGGTAGGTCCTAAAATAGTGACCTATCAGTCAACATGAGGTATGCTCTGCTTGTAGTCATGTTGGATAAATCAAGGATAGGATGATCTGTCCGGTGTCTCTAGAGAGTACAACTCAAGAAGATCATAGTAAAAAAATAGTAGGGGGTAGACACCTATTTATCATCCATCCTGTTCACATTGACAACAGTGATTTACGGAGACATCAGAAGAGATGCTGCCGGAACCACTATGACTTCTGCTGGACAAGTACCTGTGACTGGTCGATGTATCTCTAAACCATAGAGTGTCTGACTAGAGTTTTTTTATTTGAATGGTCCACATTGTGCACCCCACAATTTTTTTTATGTAAAATCTGGGAAAAGCTCATGATCTATGCATTAAACAGAAGCTGTGATACATGCCTAACAGTGACGTCCAATGCCCATAGAATATATATGGTACCCATTTAAAGGATACAGATTTTTAAAGTGCCCCATTGGGTGGAATAGAGTAGACTTCTAGACTACACTATTCCATACCTTATTTTTTGTGGTAAACTGAAATATACCAGCCATTAAAATACTTTTTGACCTCTGTCAGACAATTGACCCCTACAGGGATGTTGGGAGCTTTTCTGACTAAAGCAAACTAAACAAAGGACAAAAAAGTCATTTAAACACCTCCTATGGGCGTTCCTGATTAATGTATATACAATGGCATATAAATGTGTAATAGAAGACATGACGGATGCCATACATTGGCATCAGCCACCCACTGGGACCTACTGTAAAAAATGGAGACAAGCCATTTCATGTCTCCTGGGAGCTAAAAGCTATTGAGGTATCCGTTTAAAGGGAATGTGTCACCAAAAAATGAGTCATTGTTTAAGTCCCGTTTTTATGTTAAACACATTTTTTAGGAATTTTTGGTTGGTATTTTTAATTTTTTCATATCACTTTCAATATATTTTAATAATGTTTAAGTCCTGCACTTTTCACTCAGAGGTCAATGTTGGATGACATCCAGCTTATGGCATCTGATTCCCATAGGGTCTCGTTTTTTTTTTTACTAGACTTGGTATACTATGCTATACGATCCATTATTTTTGTCAGATGGGGAATAAACAAACTTTTGGCCTCTGTTGGGCAGTTTAACCCAATAGACAGGTACAAATGTTATAGAACTACCCATTAGACAGATTGCATTCTGTAGTAGCACAGTACCATTATGTCACTCACCGACTTATAGGGCTCATATCACACCCCAATTTCCCATTTTCCACATTATCATGGAGTCTGTTCTCTTCATGTTTGTGCGAGTTCCTTCTGGGGTCTTAGAGGGGTTGTCTCACTACAAAGATGAGCTTTTAACATGTAGGGAACTGTAAATGAAGGCTTTTCCCAAACATATTGCTTGGTTTATTTTCCTTTGTTGAGGAGATAAAAGTGAGTTTATCAACTCAGGTTTCTCTAGATTACAGACCTGCTCTGCCCTGCTCTCACCTCTGGCAGCTTGAAAACTGGAGTGTTATCTGATCTAACAAACAAAGGAGACCAATTAATTTTGTTTACTTGAATTCTGAAGCTTCTCTTGACTTTAGATAAACATCTCCTGCTCTCATGTCACACTAATTAGCAGACCTTTGAATAAGGAGTTAATATGCAAATCACTCCCATAGAACCAGGCACAGCCTGACCAGGTAGAGACAAAAAGTATGAATGAAAGCTGCTTTTGGATCTGTAAAACAGCATGGTGAGACAACCTCTTTAAGATTCTCCACCAAAAACATCCTCATAGGGTAATCCAGCCAGATTGGCTATAGCGATACTAGACGTTTCCCTTTCTTGGTTCATATCGGCTTCCATGGTTCAACTCCATGCATGCTTACCTTTCAATGTTTCTACTGATGTGAATATTAGCTTTCTGGGGGATAGGTTCTAGTACATGTACACTCACCGGCCACTTTATTAGGTACACCATGCTAGTAACGGGTTGGACTCCCTTTTGCCTTCAGAACTGCCTCAATTCTTCGTGGCATAGATTCCACAAGGTGTTGCAACGATGCTCAATTGGTACCAAGGGGCCCAAAGAGTGCCAAGAAAATATTCCCCACAACATGACACCACCACCACCAGCCTGAACCGTTGATACGAGGCAGGATGGATCCATATTTTCATGTTGTTGACGCCAAATTCTGACCCTACCATCCGAATGTCGCAGCAGAAATCGAGACTCATCAGACCAGGCAACGTTTTTCCAATCTTCTACTGTCCAATTTCGATGATCTTGGGCAAATTGGAGCCTCAGTTTCCTGTTCTTAGCTGAAAAGGAGTGGCACCCGGTGTGGTCTTCTGCTGCTGTAGCCCATCTGCCTCAAAGTTCGCCGTACTGTGCGTTCAGAGATGCTCTTCTGCCTACCTTGGTTGTAACGGGTGGCTATTTGAGTCACTGTTGCCTTTCTATCAGCTCGAACCAGTCTGCCCATTCTCCTTTGACCTCTGGCATCAACAAGGCATTTCCGCCCACAGGACTGCCGCTCACTGGATGTTTTTTCTTTTTCGGACCATTCTCTGTAAACCCTAGAGATGGTTGTGCGATAAAATCCCATGGAGATCAGCAGTTTCTGAAATACTCAGACCAGCCCTTCTGGCACCAACAACCATGCCACGTTCAAAGGCACTCAAATCACCTTTCTTCCCCATACTGATGCTCGGTTTGAACTGCAGGAGATTGTCTTGACCATGTCTACATGCCTAAATGCACTGAGTTGCCGCCATGTGATTGGCTGATTAGAAATTAAGTGTTAACGAGTAGTTGGACAGGTGTACCTAATAAAGTGGCCGGTGAGTGTATGTATCCATTAATAATTTTGAAGAACAAATGTCAATTTTCAAAAAATTCCCCTTTCCCCTAAGTACATAAGGTCAGTTTTCCACAAGTGTATTGCAGTCGCTCTATAGCATCCGTTTTAGTCATAACACCCAGATACCCCAACAGTTCTACTGAATTGAATTAATTTGACAACTGGGTTATATAATGATCCAGGTTTGGTTAAGTAGATATCCAGGGGGGTCCAAGCCAGATTTAAAGTAAACCTATCAGGTGGTTTATGTCCCCCTATCTGTTAGCTGGATATCATAGAGGGAGAGGAGCTGAGCTATGTGATGTATAGTGTTATATGATAGAGGAGATAAGCTGATCTCTGTGATATATTGGGTTATATGATAGAGGAGGGAAGCTGAACTCTGTGATATATAGGGTTATATGATAGAGGAGAGAAGCTGAGCTCTGTGATATATAGGGTTATATGATAGAGGAGAGGAGCTGAGCTCTGTGATATATAAGGTTATATGATAGAGGGAGAGAAGCTGAGCTCTGTGATATATAGGGTTATATGATAGAGGGAGAAAAGCTGAGTTCTGTGATATATAGCGGTATAAAATAGAGGATAGAAGCTGAGCTCGGTGATATATAGGGTTATACGATAAAGGGAGAGAAGCTGAGCTCTGTGATATATAGGGTTATACGATAGAGGGAGAGGAGATGAGCTCTGTGATATTTAAGGTTATATGATAGAGGGAGAGAAGCTGAGCTCTGTGATATATAGGGTTATATGATAGAGGGAGAAAAGCTGAGTTTTGTGATATATAGGGTTATATGATAGAGGAGAGAAGCTGAGCTCTGTGATATATAGAGTTATATGATAGAGGAGAGAAGCTGAGCTCTGTGATATATAGGGTTATATGAGAGAGGAGAGGAGCTGAGCTCTGTGATATATGGGGTTTTATATGATAAGGGAGGGGAAGCTGAGCTCTGTGATATTTTTAGGGTTATATGATAGAGGAGAGATTACTGAGCTCTGTGTTTATATAGGGTTATATAAATAGAGGAGAGAAGTGAGCTCTGTGATATATAGGGTTATGTGATAGAGGAGAGAAGCTGAGCTTGTGATATATAGGGTTATATGTAGAGGAAGAAAGCTGAGCTCTGTGATATTAGGTAGGAGATGGGCGAATTTTCAAAAATTCGGTTCGGTCACTTCGCGAATTTCCCGACAAAATAAATTGGGTCCGAATTACTTGGGGACGAATCACGTTAAAAAAAACAGCTATTTCCAGGCTGCACAGAGCCTCCCAGGGTGCTGTAGAACATTGTGCCATGCTTAAATATGCAGGGGGAGCTTGGTTTGGTCTTCATACAATGTTGTGTTTTAGTATGACATGCACATGACTGCCGCCGCTCTTAGAATCGCTTTCACTATAAAAATTCCCTGGGCACTTAAAAAGGGCCCAAAACTGACCAAAAAACTAAAGGGGGGAATGTTGCTGATAAAGTCAGGGCAGCGCCAGCTGGAAAAAAAAAAAGCTGAGGGCTTTAGGTGGCAACATCAAAGGACAGAGTGTGGAGGTGACGGCGGCAGCCACAGCAGCATGAGGTCAGAGAGTGGCACAATGACACTCTGGAGGTTGCAAAAACAGGATTAGGCCACAGAGTGGCACAATGAAACAGTGTGGAGGTCACGGCAGCAGCAGCATGAGGTCGACAGTGGTACAATGACATTCTGGAGGTGGCAAAAACAGTAGTAGGCCACAGAGTGGCACAAAGACAGAGAATGGAGGTGACGGCGGCGCAGCAATGAGGGCAGACAGTGGCACAATGACATTCTGGAGGTGGCAAAAACTGGAGTAGGCCACAGAAATGGCACAATGACACAGTGTGGAGGTAACGGCGCAGCAGCATGAGGTCAGAGAGTGGCACAATTGACATTCTGGAGGGGCAAAACAATTGTAGGCCACAGAGTGGCACAATGACAGAGATTTGGGGGTGACGGCGGCGCAGCAAAAGGTTTCCAAACATTTGGCCAATGACATTCTGGGGGTTTTGGGAAAAAAACGGGATTTGGCCACAGGGGGGGGCACAAGACAGAGAGTGGATTGACAAAAGGCAGAAAGGAAAGAGGTCAGACGGGTGGCAAAATTGACTTTATTGGGGGGTTGAAAAAACCGGGATTAAAGGCCACAAAAGGTGGCACAATGACAACGGTGGGGAAAAAGGGCGCAGCAGCATGAGGTCAGACGGGGGGGCACAATGACATTCGGGGAGGTGGCAAAAACTGGAGTGGGGCCAAAAGAGTGGCACAATGCCCGAGAATGGAGGTGCCCGGCGGTTTGCGCATTGGGGGTCGGGGCCAGTGGCAAAATTGACATTTTGGAGGTGGCAAAACAGTAGTAGGCCACAAAAGGTGAACAATGCAGAGATTGGAGGTAAGGTGGAAAGGTAGCATGAGTCAAAAACTGGGGCACAAGGGAACATTTTTTGGAGGGGGCAAAAACTGGAGTAGGCCACAGAGGGGCCACAATAAACAAAAGAGTGGAGGTGAAAAGTAGCCCAAGCATGAGGTCAGAAAAGTGGCAAAATAAACTTTCCCTAGAGGTGGAAAAAACCCGGGAGAAAGGCCCCCCAGAGGGGCACAATGAAGAGTGTGGAGGGGGACGGGGGGCAACAGCATGAGGTCAAGAGTGGCTTTAATGACATTCTGGAGGGGGAAAATCAGGAGTTTGGCCCAAAGTGGCACAATGACACAGTGTGTAGTTTACGGGCGGGCACCCCAAAGCAGCAGCATGAGGTCAGAACAGGGGCCCCCAATGAATTGGAGTGGCAAAAAAAATAGAAAGGCCCCCAAGGGGCACAAGGGCCAGAGGGTTGGGGGGTGAGGGGGGCGGCAGGAGCAACAAAAGGGGGTCAGGGGAGTGGCACAATGACACATTTGTAAATTTGTCCCCGGCAAAAAGAACAGCACCCCAGCCGTATGAGGCCCATAGGGGTGGCAAAATTTCCCAAGAGTGTGGAGGTGGGGGCAAAAACCAGTCCCTGGTAAAAAAAGGGTTGGTGGCAGAGGGAGAAACTGAAAGCGGGAATTGTGGCCCCAGGCGGGGGGGGGCATCGAATAAGTGGCTGGGCAGGTAGTTTGAACCCAGACCTTTCTCACGGGTTTTGGGTGGGGGCTCATGGCTGATGTAGTCTGACCCTAAGGCTTTGGGGTTTTGTGTGGAAATCCGGCCCCGACCCAAACCCCTGATTCTTCTTGACAAGGGTCAGTTTTCCCCACATTTCCCGACACAAGCGGGTTTTCCTTGGGGTAACGATTGGCCCCCGCCCACAAAAAACACCCGCCCCTGATGCCACACAAAGGGCCCGGGCCCAGGAAGCTTCCCCACTGCCAAAACTGGGGCAAGTTGCGGCCCAATCCTTTTTGGGGTTTCCCAAAGTGGGCCCACGGATCTTCAAACGGGGGGGCCCGAGTGCTGTCCAAGGGGGGGGCCACCACCTGTTTTTTTCGGGGGTCGGGCGCGGGCTGTGGCAAACTGCCCCCCCTCACTGGGCCCGGGTGAAGGAAGCTGTTTCATAAAGTGACTCCAATTGGGTTTGGGCTGCGGATGGAGTTTGGTACGTTCCAAACCCCCCCCCCCCAATCCCACAGCCACGGCAGTAGTACGTGAGCACTGAAGAACCCCCCGGTAAAGGCCCCGTCAGGGGAGGGAGGGATGCCCGCACATAGGCAGGGGGCCAAAACGACTACGGAGGTTTTTCCCTATGTTTTTGATTTTTGCCCTTTCCCCTCCAATAGCGGGGAAAAAAGGGCTCCCTTTTTGGGGGACCGGTAGCGAGGGGCCCCCCAATAGGGTGGAGAGCCAAAGGGCCCCTCTGCCGGATAAAACTTTTTCGGGCTGCCCACTACCCGGCAATATCAGAAAGCGCGGGCATCTGCACAAATGACTTGGGGGGCCCCCTTTGCCCCATCTCCACTGTATACTGCCAGGGTTCCCTTGCGGGAAAACCCTTGCCTTGTTTTTCCTCATCCCTTTCTACCCCCTAACTGTCCTGCCCCTTCCTCCCCTTGTCACCTGGGTAAAAATCCACTCATTTCACCAGAAATGCTTCTGCTCCAATGTCTTCCTCCTCCCCCTTTTTCAGTCCCCCCCCAGGCCCAAAAGGGGCCCGCGAGATTTAGTCCCCCATGCTCCAGCCCCCTCCCCAGACGATTTTTCAGCATCTGTTCCAGGAAAAAAAGGGAGTGGAATGACGTTTTTCTCCCGTAGTCCTGGCGAATAACAAATAAAAGGCCCCCCTCCGGGGAAAGGCCTCAACAAAAGGCAGGGTCAAAGCATTAAACTGCCACCCGGCTGACATCAAAGTTGCACAGGGGAAATTCCCCTGTCCCCCCCTTGGGTAAAACAAAAAATCGTTAATGCCTTTCTCTTTCAAAACAGTCGGTTTAAAAATGTGCAGGCTGGGAATTCCAACGGGGGAAAAATCGCAAAACAGAGTGTGTTGGGGGAGGCCCTTTGCCACTGCAACTCAAGGAGGGGTTCCTGGCTTTGTTAAAGGGAATGGATGGGGAAATTTAAAGCACATTTCCTGGGCCCTTTTCAGAATCTTCGAAGATCTTGGAAGACTTCAGGAAAACCTTTTTATGGGGCACCATGTTTTCTCCCAAAAGTCCCTCACCTGGTTCCGATTTGCAGTTGGGGGCGGAGAAAGCCACACATCGATTTTTTTTCTGCATGACGCGGGGAGCAGTTCTCCCCCGTGTGACTTCCCTTTGCCCAGGCAAGCCAGGGGTTTAATGCGTGACACCGTGTGCCCACACCCTGTGGTATGATGGAGCAAACTTGGGGGAGGCTGAAAATTGGTGGTTTGGGGGTGGAGGAGGAGGCAGACCCTTGGCGCAGGGGCCTGCAATTTTGGGCAACTGGGGGAGAAAGCGCCGTTAAAGTCCAAGTTGTTTTTGGCCCGGGGCGGAAGCACATTCCCCCAGTTTGGGGCCGTAAAAAGGGTTTATTTTGGGCCCCGAACCCTAGTTTTTCAGCTCCAAAACCTCCCCGTGCCCGCAACCCCTTGGGAAAAAAACCGATAACTCAAAAGGGCTGGCCCCCCTTATTTATACATATTTAGAAGTCTGGATACTGCCTTTTTGGGAAAAGAAATTAAAGGCTTGGAAAATCTCCAAACTCCGGGTCGGAAAAACCATTTGTTTTCTGACGGTGGGAGAGTCCCAAACATTTGGAAAAGGAGGGAATGCAGTTTCCAAAAACTTTGGGCAGGAAACAGGTCCCTTCTCACCTTAGGATGGTTTTGGGCGCTTTCGTTGTCTATTTTCAAACGGGCCCCGCTGAACGATGCTGGGGCCTGATTAGAGCGGAGCCAAACTGGACCGGGAGATGATGTTAAAGAGAAACAAACTCCCCTTTTGCAGAGGGGGGGGTGGAGCCTTGGGCGGCTGCAATGACATGCGACCCCGGGGGGCTGCTTTCTGCTGTTGCTGGGGGCGGCAGGAAGGGCCCCAAAATCTTTAAAAACGTTTTTTCCCCGGCCCAAATGGGACGCGCATCTGTTGACGCAGGCCGTGGTGCCTTTTTTTAGCTCCCTGGGGCCCCGCTTCACTTTCTGCCCCCAGATTCTACATTTTACCCCTATTCGGCTTCTCCGGTGTCTTTGCAAAGAACTGCCACACCCCCGAGTATCGGGTTTTAAACCCCCAACCGGGTCCCCATTTATGGGTACTGGGCCCCGGGGCCTTGCCCCCCCGCTTCCCCTGGCCCTACTTTTTTTGGACCGGGGAAGCGGTTTTTTTTCCCCCTGGGCCGCTTGGGTTTTCCCATCCCCACACTGCTGGGTATCCCCCCTTGACTCCGGCCCCACGACCCACCTTTTCTGGGTGCGCCGTGCCTGACGCGGGAAGCTGAAAGCCCCCCTTCCCTGACGATGAAGAAGCCCCTTTCCTCACCCGGCCCCAAGTGGGGGCTTTCATAAACAACTATTTGTGTTTTTCATCGTCCTGGTTTTCCTCCAAACCCCGGTCTTTGGGATTTGCAGAAAGGCCCGGAAACCCCCACAACATGACCTCCCATTTCCACTCTCCCCATCTTAAATTTTTCCGCCAAAGAAAAAAGCAGGGGTTTTTGGGGCCCCCCCTTTTTCGCTGCCATAAAAGCTTTCTGACTTCCCTCCTCAAATTTTTTCATCCTTGCTATTTTAAAATGGCGCTGAGCCCAGACCACATAGTGATTTTTGGCGAGGGAACCGGATGGGACAGAGGCCGGGGGGGAGGAAGGGGGAGGGCCGCGACCCGCTCCCGGGCCATGCCAACCCAAGGGTTTTTTTTTTTTGTTTTTTTTTTACGTTCCCCCCAACTCTTTTGGGTTTGGGTTGTCGAAGTCATTGGGAGGGAGTGGATGACCTATTTAACCAATCAAGAAAACCCCTTGGGGTTTTAGGCAGCACACGGGGCCCCCTAGATGACAGCGGCAGTTTGTGGGGCCCCACCGGGGGGAAAAAATGGGGGTTTTTTACCCCCCAAGGCTCCCCTTTCGTGCTGCGACCTGGTCCCCCGTAAATTTGTGCCTCTGCCAACCCCAGGTTTAAAGCCCCACCACCTCTTCTGAAAATTTTTTTTTTTGTTCAAAAAAAAACAGACACTGGGTTTGATGAAGATTTCTGTATATGAAAAAATACACAAAACCCGTATTTGACTCCAAATTAAAAACCCCCTAACAAGCTTGGGAACCCTTGGATATAAATTGCGCTCCACAAAAGGGCAGGAAAAAAAATTTACTTTAATTTTCCGTTTTTAAAAAAACGTGTTTTTTTAAAAGAATATAAAAGCACAAAAAAGGGTTAATTAACCTTCAGAATTTAAAAATGGGTACAAGGGAAATTTATTCTGTGGGGGTGAAAAAAAAAGGTTTCTTTATGAGTACAACTGCAGAAAAAACTTAGTTAACCCTTGGATGAAAATTGCGAAAAAGAATTGAGCACCAAAAATACCATCTTTGTGGGTGTTACAATGCGTGATTTACGCACAAAACAAGAGGAAAATTTGTAATTAACCTTCGCTTGTGAATTTGCTACAGAAAAATGTTTTTTTTGGCTGAAATAAACTTTTTCTTTTAGTCACCACAGCAGCAAAAACAACTTTTAAATTAACCCCCTGGATAAAAATTTGCGCAAAAAAATTAGCAGCCAAAAATAAAGTGGTATTTGTATTGTAAAAACGCTGTTTTTTTAAAATGAATACAATAAGAACGGGGCTTAGATCCCCCTTTGGATATTCAATTGCGTGAGCAATAGAATTAAAAGTATATGCACGCAGGGGACCACACTGGACTTCAGTTCCAAAAACCCCCACAAAATCAGAAATAGAACGTAAAGAACAGTCTCTGAGACAAGCGTGACACCTCCCAAAATCGTTTAAATAAAAATGAGTTCTTTAATATTTTCACAAGCACCGCGGCACACCTTCCCTAGTCAGTAAAGTGAAGCGGTATGAGCTCCCAGCTCGCCCCACTTATATATGCGGTGAGTCCAAAAACCCCCCGGGTTCTCTATTGGCTTCACTCGCACAGTCAGCAGGAAAATCCCCTTTTTTTTCCCCCCGAGTGCTTTCCCCCTGTAACCCATGGCTCGCAGCCTTTTACAATCAAAAGCCACTTCTCACCCGAAGTCCCCCAAAGTTCGACTTCGTTCAAACCGAAGTTTTCCTGAAATTCAAACAAAACCACTTCGTTAGAATCAATTCGCCCATCGTAAAGAGGTTATATGATAGGGGAGAAACTGGCTCGTGTTTTAATGGGTTATATGATACAGGAGAGACGCTGACTTGATATTGGGGTTGTTGACAGAGGAGAGAAGTGGCTCTGTGAATATAGGGTTTTATAATAGAGGAGAGAAGCTGAGCCTCTGATATATAGGGTTTTTGTAAGGAGAAGAGGAGCTCTGTGATATATAGGGTTATATGATAGAGGAGGGAAGCTGAGCTCTGATTATGGGGTTATATGTAGAGGAAGAAGCTGACTCTGGATATATAGGGTTAAAATAAGGAGAGAAGCTGAGCTCTCGAATATAGGGTTAAATGATAGGGGAGAAAGAGGAGCCTGTGATATATAGGGTTTAAAGATAGAGGGGGGAAGCTACTCTGATATATAGGGTTATATATAGGGGGAAAAAGCGAGCTCTGTGATATATGGGGTTTAATATAGAAGAGAGACCGACCGTGATATACAGGATTTTTTTTGTAAGAGCAGAAAAGCTGAACGCTAATATATGAAAAGGAGAAAAGCTGAAATCTGTGATATAAACAGTAGGGTAATGACAGGGGGAAGAACTCGTTCTGTATATATAGGATTATGCGATAGAGGAGAAACGAGCTCTGTGATATATGGGGTTATATAAAAGAGGATAGAAGCTGACCTGTGTAAAGAATTATTATAGAGGGGGAGAGCTAGCTCGTGGACATGGGGTCAAATATAGAGGGGGAGGAGCTGAGCTCGGGGATATTGGGGTTATATGAAGAGGAGAGAACGTGCTTTGTGATATATGGGGTTAATATAGAGGAGAGAAGCTGGGTCTATATATATAGGTTTCCAGAAGAGGAGAGAAGCTGGGGCTCTGTGAATAAGAGTTATATGTAGGGGGAGAGAAGTAACTCGTGATATATGGGTTTTCCAAGATAGAAGAGAGAATAGCTCGTGAATTTTTAAAAAGTTTAATAAGAAAGAACTGAGCTCTGTATATATGGGAATAATAGAGGGGGGGAGCTGGCTCGTAATAAAAGGGGGTTTATATAAGGGGGAGAAAGCTGGCTCTGGATATATGGGTTTAAAATGATTTGGAGAGGATTTCTAAGAAAAAAATCTCGTAAGGGGCAAGTTTAGCAGACTTTAAATTTCATTTTTAAAGGTTTTTTTTTTCTTTTTTAGTCAAAAAATTTTTTTAAATCATATCAATCTATACATCACAGAGCGATTTTTCTCTTCAACTATATTTTGGGTTTAGGACAGAAAACCAATTCAGGTTTCCCCTTTAAAAATAATTCATGGTAGATAGGAAAACTCTATTTTGAGTCTGCAGAATTTTTAGCATTTTTCCCAAAAAAAACTCTTTTTTTGACACGGGATTTTTAGGACCCCGAAGAACCAAATGAACACCAACAATATAGCTGTCCTAAATCTTCCTTTACTTCTCTGTGATCTTGTTTGTGATTATTTAGGCTTTTCCTGTGCTGCATGTAGCCTCCCTTTTCTGCAGTAAAGCAGCAGCATTTACTGTTAGAAAGCTGATTACAAGCCCCCGGGCCATGCATGCTTTGTTGGGTTCCCCTTTAAACCCCAGGCTCTGTGCACATTCCCTGTTTCCTTGAAAGTCTTAGCAGGAAGGACCAAGAGGGTGTGGCTTCAAAGGTTGTTGTGAAAAACGCCCCTAACCCCCTTTTGGGCACTTGATTCCTGTGGCACGAATACTGGCTTCCTGCATCAAATACTGATGCAGAACGGGAAAAAAATCCACGAAAATCTAATAAAACTATACTAAAAAAGGGAAAAATATCATTCTGAAGATAATTTTTTTTTGCTGAGCAACCCCTTAAAAGAGATATCCGGCAGAAAAAAATAACCAGAAAAAGGGGCAAGCTGGGTAAAATAAAAAAAATAAAAATGTTCTTTTGTTGATTTTTATCCAGCCTGGCCCCATTTCTGTTTTTTTCTGTCGGACAACCCCTTTAATCTTCTGTTATTATTATAATTTATTTTAGAGCGCCATTGATTCCAGGGTGCCGACATTTGAGGGGGTTACAACTAACATACCAAAAATAATTGGACAAAAAAATCAACAATGGAAAGCGGGAGAGGACCCTGCCCACGAGGGCTTACAATCTACAAGGAAGGTGGGAAAAAGACCGCAGGTGGAGGGCAGACATGTTTGTGCGGTTTTGGGCAGCGGGGGGAATTTTTTTGGGGGGTAGACCTTTCTAAAAGATGGGTTTTCAGGTTGTTTTTGAAAATGGGGACAGGGGGGAGAGTTTGAGTGTTGGGGGAAGGCTCCAGGGGGAAGGGGGAAGCACAGGAGAAGTCTTGGAGACGGTTGTGGAGGGATACAAGAGGAGAGCAGAGAAGAAGGGCCTGTGAGGGGCGGAGAGTGTAACGCGAGGTATCTGGAATTAAAGGGGGTTTTGCCCAAAAATAAAATTAACGGAAAGCTTGCAAATTTAAATAACAAAATTTTCACATTCTTATTATTAAAATTCTTAGCTTTTTTTTTAGCTGCTCCTTTAGTGACCATTGTTTAAAAGCCGCTCCGGGAGATTGACCCGGGTGAGAACTCCTCTTTTGGTCAGACTTCCCGAAACACCCCTCCCCAGGGAGCTACTGAGTGTTTTTAAACCCCCGGTGCTGTCATTTTACCCCGTCCCCCTTTTTTCTTTCAAATTTGTCAAAAAGGGCAAATAAATAAAAAAGTAACCTGAATCAGTATTAATTTATAAAGAGAAAAAAAAATTTTCCCCATTTGTTCCTGCGGGATTTTAAAACCTAGGACCCTTGTGCCTGGAGGCAAAAACTTTACCTCTCAGCTACTCACAATGCTTTACATAAACAGACCTTTCTTTGACTAGAGAGAGGAAAGGCCTGGTGATGTCATCCTTCTGGGTCACATGAAATGCAATTCAAACAAATCACACATGTCTCCTTCTGCGCACACAGAGCTAAAGAGATGGATGCAGGAGGTATGAAATGAGATCGTGGCAAAACCCCTTTAAGGCAGGGATGTATGGAGGAGAGAGGTTATGGAGAGCCTTGTAGGTCATGCTTAGTAATTTGAACTGGATTCGCTGGGCAATGGGAAGCCAGTGTAGAGATTGTCAGAGGGGGAGGCTGAGGAGTAGCGGGGAGAGAGGTGAATCAGCCGGGCAGCAGAGTTGAGGATGGATTGAAAGGAAGCAAGAGTACTAGATGGGAGACCACAGAAAAGGATGTTGCAGTAGTTTAGGCGGGAGATGAAAGAGGGCATGGACCAGCATTTTTGTAGTATCAGGGTTGATCTCTGTGGATCGTCCCCTGGGCAGAGCTTAACCAATGGGCCATTTTTTTTCTATGGTAGAGATGGCAGGGGGGAGGCTCCTGCTGCAGCCAGTTGTATTAGGACAGACACAGGTCAGTAAGATTTCTTTAATATAATCTCAATTTCAATTAATATGTAGTAAAATAGGATCAAAGGAAAACGGAAATTAAGGAAAATGCTGGGAAATTTTGTTATTTTTCTTGTACATTTTTATGTATTCTCTGAAGACGTTTATTTCTATTAAGCCAATACAGGGCCCAAGCTGTAGATTAATAAATAATAACCGGCCGCTTGGATATTTGCATTATTTCCATGTCTATTTATAAGGAGGAAGAGAGCGCATCTGCAATTTCGGCTTTATGTCTTCATTAGAGCAGTGGAAAAACATTGATTGAAAGGTGGAATTGTCTCCCAACAATGATCTCTCCGCATAGAAGTGAAGAGGAATTATATGGAGAGCACTAAACTGCATCTATCCAAATACCCATGAACAATCTCATAATCCTACCTCATAAAATATTAAGGGAACACGTTTTCTGGGTTTCTTTGTACAATCAGCAATTTCGCGTAACTGTGCCAGTAATCAGGCGGGAATTGATGACATTAGTCAAGGGTTAGATCATTCCTGTACACATCACACACAAAGATGCACATTATGCTTTTTACAGGTCACTTTATAATTGTGCTGTTTGCTGACTAGTGATGATCTGCCACGTGTTATGCGGGATAACAGATTATCCAGATTGGAAGGCAGGGAAGTCTATATAACACCTAGGTTATTGAATCTGCTGCTGCCTTGCACCATCGGAGGTGTTACTATATAATGCAGACCTTACAGCTCATATAATGGTGACGGTGATTATGTTCCATCAAGTTGTTTCGATTTCTGGTAATGGTATTTATTTCCCGTTGACAACATAGGGCTAATATAGTAATCATAAAAATATGTGAAAAATGGTTTGCGACCGTGCACTTCCAATTGTATTAAACTATGTTACATATTTGGTGGACACCTGTGGAAGGCAGTTATACTTTCTGTTAAGCTGTCTGTGTCAAGCTCAAGGTCTGTGTGCTGAATCCGGAGTGACACATCTTTCATACCTCCCAACTGTCCCTATTTGGGAGGAACAGTCCCTATTTTTAACCCCCCTTTGTCCCTCTCAGGCTTAAATGTCCCTCATTTTCCGTTGGGAAATAGATTTTCATCAATAAACCGACTCTCTTCCTTCACAAAGTATCTGATTGCTTCCTCGCTGTATATCACATACAAACTTCCTTAATATTTCTCATTGGGTACAATGCAATCCTGAAAATGTCTCCCATTTTTGGCAATCTAAAAAAGTTGGCATGTACGTATTTGGGGGGGTTAGGGGGTGCCTTTGTGTGATGACACATGTTTGGGTGTGGTTGGAGGCGTGGCCTAATCTGTCCCTCTTTGCAAAATCTAAAAGTTGGGAGGTATGCATCTTTTTATATTGCCCGAATGCTAGTTTGGGCTACTATAACTATATAACCCTATAGGTTACAGATCTAAGCTTCTCTCCTCTATCATATAACCCTACATATCACAGAGCTCAGCTTCCTCCTCTATCGTATAATCCTATATATCACAGAGCTCAGCTTCTCTCCCTCTTATCATATAACCTATATATCACAGAGCTCAGCTTCTCTCCTCTATCATATAACCTATATATCACAGAGTCAGCTTTCCCCCTCTATCATAACCTATATATCACAAAGCTCAGCTTCTCCCCTCTTCTTAACCCATATAAACACAGAGCTCAGCTTCTCCCCTCTTTCGTTAACCTATATATCACAGAGCTCAGCTTCTCCCTCTATCATATAACCCTATATATCACAGAGCTCAGCTTCTCCCCTCTATCGTATAATCCTATATATCACAAAGCTCAGCTTCTCTCCTCTGTCATGTAACCCTATATATCACAGAGCTCAGCTTCTCTCTCTTTCCTTATACATGATAACCCTATATATCACAGAGCTCAGCTCCTCTCCCTATCATATAACCCTATATATCACACAGCTCAGCTTCTCTCCCTCTATCATATAAACCTATATATCACAGAGCTCAGCTCCTCACCCTCTATCATATAAACCTATATATCACAGAGCTCAGCTTCTCTTACCTATATATCACAGAGCTCAGCTCCTCTCCTCTATCATATAACCCTATATACCACAGAGCTCAGCTTCTCTCCCTCTCTCAAATAAAACTATATATCACAGAGATCAGCTCCTCTCCTCTATCATATAACCCTATATATCACAGAGCTCAGCTTCTCTCCTCTATCATATAACCCTATATATCACAGAGCTCAGCTTCTCTCCTCTATCATATAACCTATATATCACAGAGCTCAGCTTCTCTCCTCTGTCATATAATTCTATATATCACAGAGCTCAGCTTCTCTCCTCTATCATATAATATTATAAAACCTCACAGAGCTCAGCTCCTCTCCCTATCATATAATAATACTGATATAATCACAGAGCTCAGCTCCTGTCCTCTATCATATAACCCTATATATCACAGAGCTCAGCTTCACTCCTCTATCATACCCCGCTCTCAGATAGAGCAGCATAAACCATGTTGCAGGTTTCTTTTTAACACCTTATTTGCCTTGGTCATCGACGGCAGTATTGTCCTGATGGCAGTCCTAAGCACCAGCATATTCTGTAGCTGTGCACAGAGATTGCATTCATTCTGATCAGTCTCTATCCCCAGTTATGTTCCAGTGGCTAAACTAGTGCTTTTACTCCCTGGGGCGGTCTCTAAGTTTGTAGCCCTCTCTTAAAGGGGTTGTCTCACTACAAGGATTGCTTTTTATGTTAAAGATCTTGCAAAAAAAGTCACTTTGCAATATATGTCCATTAACATTGTCCTACCTATTCCTAGATATCCCCTCTTGTATGGGCTGCATCAGCTCCTCAGGTTACTATAGCTACAGACTTGTTTGAACTCTCCTGATAGGCTGCCAGCACTGGTTGCTATAGCTACAGACCTGGTGTCCTCAGCAGCTCGTCACTGCAGGCCAGTAGAAGCCAGTAAACACGCCCCTGAATTCAAAACTGAAACCGAGGAAACATGACTGAGGTTTGATGAATTGCTGTAGTGAGACAACCCCTTTAATACACACCAAAAATACTACAAAAAGTCAAAATGACATAATGGGAAACACATTAAAAGTGCCACCCCCAAAAAATGTGCAACTGTGGAGTTTCTCAAGATGAAAATAGTTTTTCGGTGTCCCCCATAGCAAAGTGGTTAGAAATAGATCTACATATAGCATCATCAAAAACTAAAGCATTCAGTAGCCCTGGCTTGGTGTATAGGTTGTAGATGCAAGTACAGTTGAAACATTATAGAAAAACTTTATACACTATATAAAAAAACACATCTGCATGTTTTTCTCACTATCTGACATGAAATCAGAATAAACCTTCCCCGGTTTAGGTCAATTAGGAACCAAAATTATTTATATTTGCCAAATGCCAGAATAATGAGAGAGAGACATGTAAGTGATTACAGTTCAGTTGAATTTAGTGACTAACAAGTGACGTTTCTCCGATGAGTCATTCACGTTCCATTTTCTTCTCCATCCGGTCCACACCTCCATGCTGACTTCTCCCGGACACCACTCGTCCCTACAGATTTGGACATAAATATCTTAGAATCCTCACTTTTTCAGTACCTCTATACCTTTTCCTAACTCTGTACAAACTTCTCAGGGGTGGGAGAGCAGGTACAGGCCATAACTTAGAGGTCCAGTCTCCTAGGTGGTTGGGTGGTGGAGGAACAGAGGACTAACCCCCAGTATACTATGCTACGGCTATGGCCTGTACCCCTCAGAATCATCTTGTGTGGTCCAAACTCTTTCCCCTGCACCCAGAAGATCAGCCACTGGCATGATGCATGATCTCTAGGTGGTGCAGGGGATGGAGTTCACTACTGTCATGCTTTTT
The DNA here is from genome assembly GCA_025379985.1 of Phyllomedusa bahiana. Classification (NCBI taxonomy): domain Eukaryota; kingdom Metazoa; phylum Chordata; class Amphibia; order Anura; family Hylidae; genus Phyllomedusa; species Phyllomedusa bahiana. The sequence goes on along the minus strand of JAODAL010012183.1, from coordinate 22,692 downwards.
GTTGTGTTTCTGTTTTTTCTACATATTTCCCCTTTGGAACATGATGGATTTATTGAACCAGCGTTTGATCCATTTCTTTAATAAAATTGTCATCGAGGACGGTGTCTGGAGGGTTTATTTAAATAAAGTGTTTTTTTGTGTTGTGTCCATGTGTTTTTTTACCGTTTACACCTTTATATTACTAATGCTGGTACTCGGTGTCAGCCTTGGGGTGACAAAAAAAAAACTACTGACTGACACCAAACCCCAGCTCTAGTAATAGAGAGACGTCTGTCAGAGACCTCTATTACTAACACTATAATAATAGTGGTAAAATAATACACTGAAACCAGACAAAAGCACTTAATTTAAATAAACACTCTCCGACAACATCCCTCAGTGACCATTTTATTAATTAAATGGATCAAACACTCGTCCGACGTATGCCCGTAAGTCCAGCAAAATCCAGAGGTGAAAGCTGTAAAATACAGAAACACTAATTAGCATTTGGCTAACAGCTATCTATAATGTCTAGGGCAGCATGAATACTGAATATGGCCCTACAGATAGTAGATCCCCCTTTTAGATAAATAGTCCCCTAAATTAGGGGCTTCAGGTAGGTGGGTAGGCAAGCAAGGCCCCAGTTAAGTAGACTCTAGGTTGATAGGTAGGCCTCAAGCAGTTTGATGGGTTGGCCCAAGGTAGTCAGGTTGCTAGATCATAGGTAGATAGGCTTCCAGGTAGGTATGTTTGTAGGCCCCAGGTAGGTAGGCAGTAGATAAGCGGCAGGTATTTAGGTAGTAGATTGGCCCCAGGTAGGTAGGTATGCCATAGGTAGGTAGGTAGATTGGAACATTGAAAAAGAATATTGAAGCCAGCTAGTCCTAAGTCCACAGGAAATTAAGTAAAAATGTTAATAAAGCCCTTAAGGGTGGTGCACGTATCTGTTCACCAGAAGAAGTGCTAATATAGAAAGGTTAACAGAAAAATTGTGGACTGCACTCACCATACGACATGAGGGTGAGTGTCTAATGTTCAATATTTTTAAAACACACGTTAATGATTTAGTTTGATTGTCTTACATAAGCATGTATGAAACACTTTACCTCTTGCTATGACTTAGGGCACTCTATTGCCTGAAATGTGTCAGCAGGGTTTGTCTCTCTTTTTTGTTGCCATGATGTGAGATGTTTTTACTCGATGCTTGAATAATGGAAATGCTTTTACTATTACCTGGCCGATTGGAGTTGAGTGCCGGCTGCAATTCTTCTAGGTAGGTAGATTGGCCTTAGGTAGGTAGGCAGGCAGTAATTAGGCCCCAGGTAGGTAGGTAAATTGCCCCTAGGTAGGCAGGTAGATTGACTGTAGATAGGTAGGCAGTAGTTAAGCCCAAGGTAAGCGGGTAGATTGCCCCTAGGTAAGTAGGTAAGACAGTAGTTAGGCCCATGGTAGGTAGGTAGATTGCCAGTAGGTAGATAGATTGCCTCCAGATAGGCAGTGGTTAGGCCCATGGTAGGTAGGTTTATTGCCCTAGGTAGGTAGAGTGTCCCCAGATAGATAGGTAGATTTCACCCATGTAGGTAGATTGCCCCCAGATAGGTAGGTAAATTGCCCCCAGTTAGGTAGATTGCCCCCAGATAGGTAGGTAAATTGCCCCCAGTTAGGTAGATTTCCCCCAGATCGGTAGGTAAATTGCCCCAGCTAGGTAGATTTCACCCAGATAGGGAGGTAACTGCCCCTAGATATGTAGGTTGATTGCCCCCAGATAAGTAGGTAGATTTCCCCTAGGTAGGTAGTAGATAGACTCCAGGTAGGCTGGACACTATTTTATAAAAAAAAATACACTCATCTCTTTCCATTTCCCGATGAGCTGAAGGCCGAGCAGCTTGCTGGGCTTCACTGCTGGGCTTCTCCTAGTGAAGCCTAGCACAGGCGATGCAATTATATTATGTCATTGCGCTGCCTGCGTGATGAAATGCGGCTGAACCCTGGTAGGTTTAAGTCCTAGGGCCTTAGACCTACTAGGACGGATAGCGGAGCAAGCGCTGGTAGCATGCTGCTCCACTAGGGGCCCGCGCAGACATATATCTCTGACCGCCCAATCTTTCCCAGACATAACGTGCGGACCAGACCTGGCATCCTGTGGTAGCGGACCCCGCTGTGTCAGACCAGGGGCCCATTTGAGGATCCTCCGGTCCCCTGGTGGGCCAGTCCAACACTGTTCCTCTGTTATTCTTCTTGGCAATGTATGGATACATTTACAACTGGGACTTACCATTCTCTTTGACAATGAGGCTTGTCCCTTCATAGTCTGACACTACTCAATCAGTGCTGACAGTGTTAGTTCGCACGGCTAATTGCAGGGCGTACAGTATGCCTTGCAATTCCGCCGGGTGTCCGGTAGCTCACGTGTACCCCCGCAATGCGACATTAATTACTCACAGTGCATAAGCGACGTGAATAAATGACATTTCACTTATCTCCCCGCGCGTCGTATTGTACACCCGGGAAGAGGGGGCGTAATCCATAGTTCTTTATGAGAACTGTGGATTACCGTAATGACTGGGGCGCATTTCACTCGTATTTGAGCGCAGTATGCGGCGAAATATGTGGCAAAATGCACCCCAATTTAAGCCATGTGAACATAGCCTTAGCTGTGAAGGGGAACCTATTGACAAAGAAATAGTAACACTCAGGGGGGATTTGTATAAAAAGTGGAGCAGCCTCGACAGTCATACTTCTCAGTAAGTTAGTGTAGCATTCTTTAGCATGTGTGAAAGTGTCTCACACCACTTTATAAATGTTTGCCGTATTGAGACACATTGATGCGCCAAAAAAGTGACACAAACATTGTCTGCAGTAACATTTGTCTTTTGCGCCACATTCTGTAGAGCCACATTCATAAATGTGTTTAATCTTATGATTGTGGTGCAACATGCCCCCTAAGAATTCGCACAGACAAAAGCGGATGTCGGACATACATATATCGGACTGAGGCTATGACAGTTTTTTGCCGGACATCATGCCAAATAACTGGTGCAGTTCCGCTCATACAAGTCGCCCTTAGTTGCCAATTTACTGCATCACAGAGGAATACCACAACACAGAGATTGAAGAAAAGTTGCTCTACTATTGTTTTCTCCTTTTTTTTTTAACAAGTATTTACTGAAACGAACATGTCAGAATAGCAGACCAGTCCTCTTTAAATATCTACTAAGTGGACATCTCCGGTTCTGGAATAAAATACGTCTCCTTATCAGTAAAGCAGATTTCATAAATGAGCTCAGCCATTATTATACTATTGTTATGGGCTCATTTCCTAATATGGGAACGCAGATTTGTAATAGTATTTGTTTATAATGACCTCTGATGATCTCCACTTCCTCTTTTTGCAACAGTTATGACCATGGAGCAATAAATGGTCTCCTATTTCATCTCATTTTCTTAGGACTATGTGGGAGCAGAAGGAAAACACAGAAGAGGAGTTGAGTTGCGACGCAGCCAAATAACATGTACCCTGCATTCCGATCTCTAAAGACTGCAATCTGCTGTTATCCAACATCCCAATCTTTACTGATCCAGCAATGTAGATGTAGCTGAAGGCTCATGGTCCTGGTGAACTACAGTGTGGAGCCCCCTTCCTAAGACAAAACTGAGATCGCTTTACTCATAAAACTGTGCGTAACTTCCCATGAGTAGGAATTCATGGACATGGGCCTATTGGACATAAATCATACTGCGATATACCGTACACCAGACCGCCCCCGACTGCCCGGGAACATCCCCAGGCTACCGCTAAACTGGGCTGTACCTCCGCTTCCGGGGGGGTGGGTTTACACAGCCCACACCACTTTGCAGGCTATCACGGTCCACCCGCAGGCCAGACATTGTGCAGGCCTGCTGTACATAATCAACATCGGTGCGATATAAAATACACATTTAATATCACCATATACTGGAAATGAATATATAGCGTTCAAACATTACCACTATTTTTGAATTACTTTTTATTACTCAACTATACTGTTACCAAAATGCACAATTAAAAGACCACTAACACCAATAATACCACTGTACAAGGCCCAAATAATCCCACCACACTGTGACCACTGCTAATACCACTACATATTGTCTGTAAAAACACCAAATATTACCACTGCACAGTAACCATATAGTGGTAGATACCAGTTCTACACAGGCCCAGGACCGCCAACAGACATTTCAGGGCCCCATACAGCTGAAGCACCTGCCCCCCCCCCCCCCCTGTAACTCCCACCCCCAGCAACCCGATCGCCCCGCCCCCAGCAAAAAAAACGGCCTCTAGGATATAAATGCACCCATTTTACCACATAATACAGTATGCAAGAAAGAACTATATTGTATAGTACTATACCAAGTGAGTCACATATCTGTCTATCTCACATATCTGTCAGTCTAACATATAGACACAGGGCTAAGTGGCTCCATCCATATCCCCCTCCACCCACATACAATATCCCCTCCACGTTTCCCTTGGTCACGCCCCTCACACTAAAATACACCGCTAAAATAAACTACCTAGCACAGAAAAGTAAATGAAAGTAGTAAATCTCGCTTACGCCAACAGGGTCAGGATGGTTCCCGTCTTTTACTAATCAGTGAAACAACACATGTAGTACACATGCCTACATTATTCCTCGTGCCCGATATAACACCACTATATGGAGACTACATAGAGGTCAGACACGAGCTCGGGTCACATCACATTACAGTGAATACAGCACTGATCCAGTAAAGAAGTAAAATAACCCCTGACATCAGGGACTCACCGGAGACGTCCTATCTGATGAGTGTTCTCTTCTCTTGAGTCGTTCTTTTTCCCTTCTATTCTGCATCCGTTGTGTCCCGGCCAACACTCATCCCTGTAGAATTTACACACAAATATCTTAGAATCCTCACTTTTCCAGCATCTCTTTATCTATTCCCACCTCTGTACAAACTTCCCCGGGGTGGGAGAGCGGGTACAATCCATAACTTAGAGGTACATTCTCCCAAGAGGTTGGATAATGCTACAACTATGGGCTGCTGTCCTCACAATTATATTACCAGGTTGGTAGACAAGACCCTAGGTAGGTTGGCAAATGGGCAGGGCCCCAGGTAATTAGACAGGCCCTATTTAGGTAGGTATACCCCAGCTGGATAAGTTTCTAGGCCGGCCCCAGGTAGGTTGGTGGGTACCTAGCCACGGGTGGGTAGGTAAATAGCCCCCAGGTAGATAAGCAGGCCCCTTTAGGTAGTATACAGGTAGTTAGGCTCCTTTAGCTAGTGTGCAGGTAGTGTCCCCTTTAGTTGTGCAGGTAGAGTCCCCTTTAGTTTGTAGGTAGCTAGGGCCCCTTTAGTTTAGTAGGTAGCAGGGCCCTCTTTATGTTTAAGTAGAGTCAGGGCCCGTTTAGTAAGTCAGGCCTTTAGTAGTCAGAGTCAGGGCCCCGGTTTAGGTAAAGGTCAGGGCCCCCTTTATCTTTAGGCAGAGTCAGGGGCCCCCTTTAGCGTTAGGCAGAGTCAGGGCCCCCTTTTGCGTTGGCAGAGTCAGGGCCCCCTTTAGGGTTAGGCAGAGTCAGGGCCCCCCTTTAGGGTTAGGCAGAGTCAGGGCCCCTTTAGGGTTAGGCAGAGTCAGGGCCCCCTTTAGGGTTAGGTAGAGTCAGGGCCCCCTTTGGGTTAGGCAGAGTCAGGGCCCCCTTTAGGGTCAGGCCTTTTAGGCAGGAGTCAGGGCCCCCTTTAGGAGGTCAGGCCCTAGAGAGTCAGGGCCCCCTTTATGCTGGAGTCAGGGCCCCCTTTAGGGGGGTCAGGCCCCTTAATGGGTCAGGGCCCCCTTTAGGGGTCAGGCCCCTTTAGGCGGTCAGGGCCCCCTTTAGGCTGGGGTCAGGGCCCCCTGTAGGGTGGGGTCTGGGCCCCCTTTAGATTGGGGTCAGGGCCCCCTTTCGGCTGGGGTCAGGGCCCCCTTTAGATTGGGGTCAGGGCCCCCTTTAGGCTGGGGTCAGGGCCCCCTTTAGTTTGGGGTCAGGGCACCATTTCTTATATATATATAAAAAAAAACAAAAAAACACTTACCTGAGTCTCGCTCCCGCTCCTGCCGGCTCCGATCTCCCCACCGACTCCATACTGCCGCCCTGCATAGGCGGCGCGGTGAAGTGATGTCACCGCGCCGCCTACGTCAGCAGGGGCCGGCGCATGGCAGGCTGAAGGCCTAACACCTTCAGCCTGCCAGGGAGATCAGCGGAGCGCAGCGCTAGTGGCGCTGTGCTCCGCTGACACCGTGCAGCCCCAGGAGTTGAGGACATTAGTCCCCGGCTACCGGGCCGGTCTCTGGGCGCTCGGGACACAAGGCCCGGGCGTTCAGGGACCGGATGCGCGGCCGGGCCCCGGGGAGCGGCGGCACTGCCTCCGGGGCCCACAGCGGCTCGGGGCCCACACTGCGGGCCAGCCTGAGCCTGGTTCGGCGGCTGCGCCCCGTGCCCCGCTCTGTCATGAGGAATAAGGGGGCCCGCTTGCAGCGGGCCCCCTTATTCCCCCGGGCCCCATAACGGCGTACCGGTTGTAACCCCATTATTGCCGCCCTGCACACGCCAGTAAACAAAATAAGTGATTAGGTAAATCCAATGACTTATAGGTGATATCTTCTTGGAGTTGTTCACTTTTGTTGTTTTTCTGTCTGGCCAATATCACAATACATATTTCTTGTAGGCATGACTTGTATATGCAGAATTTGCTGCCAAGATATCTTTGGTTCTTTGTTTTTCCAGCTCCTTCTCAACCATTCCAAACTTATAAAAACTCTCTTTTTTGCTGCTACCCCCTAATTTGTTGCCTGTTGCTGCCCCACTTGCCCCAGTTACTCTAGCTACTGTGTTGCACAGTGCCCTGTAGTCTAGATATAATGTGGTCATAGTTGTTGTTACCACCAAAAAGTATTCACCCCAAAATAATAGTGTCCATGCTTATAGTGGGAAAAAGATAGTGCCCATATTGTGTGCCAGAGGTTATTAGTGAACCACACAGTAAACTTCTAATCGTGGCCTTTTTTGTATCCCATACTAAAATTGCCCCTAAACAGTAAAATTGTTCTTCAAAGTGCCTGTACGCAGTAATAGTGCCCATTTTTGGACCTCCAAAGTAAGTGCCCCCTCTGTGCTCCCACAAACTAATAATACCTCTTTCACAATATCTCAAAAGGGGTAATGTTTCTTATTAGGGAGAGGCACCATCTAGGTGTGTTATGACTTACAGTGGGTTGCAAAAGTATTCCCGTCCCTTGAACTGTTGCTAATTTTTAAATATTACAGCCACAAACTTAAATGCATTTTATGTGATGGAGCAACATAAAAAGACAAGTATTTGCAAAGTATAAAGAAAAAGATACATGCTTATATAAATGTTTGCAAATTATAAAACTGAAAAGTGAGGCATGCCTATATATTCAGCCCCCTGTACTCTGATACCCCTTAATAAAATTCAGTGTGATGACTTGCCTTTAAAAATCACCTTTTTAGTAAATATGGTACAACTGTATGTAATTTATTCTCAGTACAACTACAGCTGTTTTGTGAAGACCTTAGAGGTTTGTTAGAGAATAAACAGCATCATGAAAACCAAGGAACACACCAGACAGCTCAGGAATAAAGTTGTGGCAAAGTGTATTGCAGGGTTAGGGTTTAAAAAAAAAAATAAAAAAATCCCAAGTTCTGAACATCTCACAAAGCACTATTTATTCTATCATTCATAAATGGAAGGACTATGGCACAACTGCTAACTTACCAAGACATGGTCATCCACATAAACTGACAGCCCAGACAAGGAGAGCACTAATTAGAGAAGCAGCCTAGAGGCCCAGGGACAAGTATTAGTCATGTAATCCACAAAACTGGCTTTTATGGAAGAGTGGCAAGAAGAAAGCCAATTTTGAAAGCAAGCATTAAGAAATCGTGTTTGCTGTTTGCAGAAAGCTTGTAGACGACACAGCAAGTATATAGAAAAAGGGTTTCTAGTCAAATGAGACCAAAATTTTACTTGTTGGCTTAAATGCCAAACACTAGGGGCCACATGTATGAAAACTGTCTAGGTCTAAATCTCACTTTGTTGCCCATAGTAGCCAATCAGAGCGCCCCTTTCATTTCATTTAGTGCTCTGGAAAAATGGGCAACAAAGTGAGTTTTAGACCTAGACAGTTTTCATACATGTGGCCCCATGTGTAGAGGGAAGCCAACACTGCACATCACCCTGAACACACAAAACATAGTGGTGGCAGCATCATGCTGAGGGAAGGCTTTGTTTCAGCAGTGACTGGGAAGCTGCTCAGAGTTGATGGGAAGATGGATGGAGCTAAATACAGGACAATCCTGGAAGAGAACCTGTTAGAGGCTGCTAAAGACTTGAGACTGGGGTGTAGGTTCAGCTTCCAGTAAGACAATGACCCTAAACATACAGCCAAAGTTACAATAGAATAGTTTAAATCAAAGCATATCTATGTGTTAAAATTGCCCAGAGTCCAGACCTAAAACCCATTGAGAATCTGTGACAGGACTTGAAAATTTCTGTTCACAAACGTTTTTTTAACCCCTTAAGCCGAACGCCTGAAAAGTAGTTAATGACCAGAACATTTTTTAGTTTTTGCCTCTTTGTGTTTCGACAGTTGTAACTTTTTTATTTTTTCAATGACGCAGTTGTATGAGGCCTCGTTTTATTCGAGACAAGTTGTACTTTATGGGGGAATAGTTTAAGTTCACTTATAAATAATTGCAGAACTTTTTTTTTATTTAACACCATTCACATTTCACACTTAATAACTTGTTAGATTAATTCTACAGGTTATTATGGTCGTGTGGATACCTAATATGTGTAGGTTTTTTTGTGTGTGTAATATATGCACAATAATTTTTTATTAAATATTTTTTTTTTTTTACACTTTTTCTGTTTTTTTTTACTTTTTTTTTTTAAATCCCCTTAAGGAAGAACTGTTTTACATTTTTTTTTTTTTACACTTAGTAATGTAAAACACCAAAACTTAGCCATAGATGGTAAAAAATATATAAATATTATTTAGATATAAATTTTATTGAGAAAAACTCCATAAAAATACACAAATGTGAATATAAAAAAGAATACAAACACACACCCAAACAAAATGCTGCTACAACCCTCCAAAAACAACAGGGAAAGTAGACACACCCATATATCAGAAAACAGGCTGAGATCAAATATAAATGATACAATAGCAGCACACCCCGACTCACGTTTCGCCTATGGCTTCTTCAGGGAGAATACTTTTGTGGATGGAAGATGGTGTATATATAGACAAAGGCTGCCCAATCACATCTCATGTGTTTGATAGACAGATAAAAGGTCCAATGAGCCATATATAAATATAGTGAATGATCGATCAATAATATGAATAGGCAAATAAGAGAAGAGAACCTACCAAAACATACATAATATAAAGTATAATCCAAAATGGATAAGTATCCCAACATGTTATTGAAAAAAAAAACAACAAAAAAAAACAACCTTTTACATACCACAAAATAAATCCGGACACAGCACAAAGACCGTAACCGGAAGTGACATGAAACCCTATGGAGCGCAGCTGCGTTTCAAAAGACCGGTACCGGAAGTGCAAAAAACGCCATATTAATAATGGTATATCAGGCGCTTTGCACTATACCGAAACTGGAATAAAGATACAAGCCTATGGAGCGCAACTGCGTCTCAAAGACCGGAAACGGAAGTGCAAAGAACGCCATCTTGGTAATGGTATATCAGGCGCTTTGCACTGCACCGGAACTGGAATAAACATAACCTATTTACTAAAGCACAAATGCGCACAACGTAGTAAACACAAATAAAATAGTGAACCAAAACGTGACAGTGACAAACCGTTGCCGCAGTGAAAAGTGCCAAAAGTGCAAGTGTTAATATTTAATAGTAATTACATAAATATGTAAATGATAAAATTTAAGACATGAAATATAAATATACTTCATATAAAAAGTGAACTGCATAAATATACAAAGGTACAAGTGTGAATGATGATTAAAAAGTGTAATTAAATACAGAATAACATGAAGGGATGGAGAAAAAAAAATAAATGATAATTTTTTATTTTTTTATATATTTTATTTATTCATCGAAATCTTCTCTTTTATCTCTCTTCATCCTTTCATTTGTTAAAGGGACCTCTTCTCAAAAAAAACGGACATCCAAAAAAGAAAAAACACCCATCCAGTCCAAAATAATACAATACATCTGAAACAATAAAAAACATGTTAGACACACATACAATCACACAGTACAAAAATAAAAATAAAAATATATAAAGCAACTACAGGGACATGTAAAGAAACATTTTACAAAAATGGAGCATAACTCAGGCAATCATTTAATCCAAGCGGAACCAAGGTCTTCAAATCAAAAATCCTTATCAATGCCCTAAACTCTCAACATCTCTGCATTGCAATCATGTTTTTCCTTAAAATGTCTTGCGATTGGTTTCAACTCACGTGTTGTGAGACCAATATAGATCAGATCACAGGGACAAGTGGCGAAATAAAAACTACCCACACCGTATTACATGTAATAGTGTGGGTAATCCTATACTCTTTGTTTCTTATTGAGTTCCAAAAGACCTCCATAGATGAAATATTCGGACAAGCTATGCATTTACCACAAGGTCTACACCCCCATTTGGGTACTTTTGTATTGAAAAAACCGAGCCGCTCTCCGCGATAATGACTCTTGACCAATTGATCACGTAGATTAGGTGAACGTCTATATGTCACAGAGGGTGTGTCAGGTAGATAATTCAACAGGCTTTCATCACTCTGCAGAATATGCCAACATTTTTTCATTGATTTTCTCATTTGATAACATCCCGAGTTGTATGTGGTGATAAATCTTACCTTGGACTCCGGTTCAGCTTTCCTCTTTGTCTTAAGGAGGTCCACTCTTCTGGACAATCTTCCTTTAGTATAAGCTCTGTGAATAACACCGTCAGAGTATCCCCTATCACAGAATCTGTTGCTAAGTTCTGCACCACGTTGTTCAAAAAATACATCAGTAGAGCAAATCCGTCGAATGCGCAAGAACTGTCCAATTGGAATATTCTGTACAAGACTTCTGGATGAAATGAACTTGCATGAAGACGGGAGTTTGTTGCAGTCTTTTTTCTAAAGAGATCAGATTGAATAAATCCACTATCATCCACCTGCAACAGAACATCCAAAAAATCCATTGCCTCTCGTCCATATTTAAAGGTAAGTTTCACATTGATGTCATTTTGATTAAGTATATTCATGAAGGAATTTAAATCTTCCACACTCCCTTGCCAACTAAACAGGACATCATCAATGTACCTCATCCATAGTTGTACCTTTTCTATCATCTGTACTGGATCTGTGCAAAAGATAGCTCTTTCCCAGAAACCAAAAACAAAATAGCATAAGAGGGGGCACATGCTGCCCCCATCGCTGTACCCTGTAGCTGTAATAAATGGTATATATATATATATTCATACATTCTAATACATTATAATCTGTGTCAGTCTGACACAGGCAGTGATCAGGACAGCACACAGTGTGCCCTGGACACTGGCTTGATACACAGACAGCCCTGGGGCCACTCTAGGTCCCCTGTGCAGCCGTTCCCCGTGCTCTGTCGGGTCACCGGGTGTTCCGATCACCCAACAGAGCAGGGAACCCTTTGATTGCGCTGCGGTGACGATCCGTCGCAATCAAAGGGTTAAAGCACCGGGTTGCAGAGGTTTTCTCCGCTCCCTGGTGCTCGTAGGAGATGTGCTGGGATCTTCGATGTCTGCAGCGATGTCTTAAGACGTCGCTGCAGACAAACGACCTGCACCAGTCGACGTCTAAAGTCGGCGGGCAGTCGTTAAGGAGTTAAACCAATCTGACTGAGCTACAACTATTTTGCATAGAAGAATGGGCAAAAATTCCAACCTCTAGATGTGCAAAGCTGGTAGAAACATTCCTCAACAGACTGCAGCTTTCAATGCAGATAAAGGCAATCCTTTAAATTTGGTAAAGCACATATCATTTTCTGTGCACTTCACAAATACTTGCTACTTTCTGTTTCTCTATCACATAAAATATCAATAAAATACATTTAATTAATTTAATACATTCCTAACTTTTATGCCATAATCTTGATCTAAATCTGTAACTGTGTTCAGAAGACACTTTGTAAAGAATGAAGAATAAAAATGGTTATTTTATGATGATATAACGAGCTATGAAGAGAGTTTGTTCTGATATATGCTGAGGACATTCAGTAAATTGGAAGGTGGTTTGCTTGGATTTTTGAATATTGATGCGAAGAGGGACCTCCGAACAGGTCTTAACACAGTTACGAGTATATATGTGCTTGATTAATAAGTGAACTGTAGCTATAGCGACCAGCGCCTGCAACCAATGAGGCGAGGTCGAACAGGTCTGTAGCTATAGCGACCAACGCCTGCAACCAATGAGGCGAGATCGAATAGGTCTGTAGCTATAGCGACCTGGAGCTGATGCAGCCCATACAAGAGGGGATATCTAGGAATAGGTAGGACACCGTTAATGAACACATATTACAAAGTGACTTGTTTTTTGCAATATCTTTAACATAAAAAGCATTGCTTGTAGTGAGACAACCCTATCAAGTTTATAGCTGTAACATTTTAAAATAAGGAATAGTTCAAGAGGTAAGAATACTTTTGCAACCCAATGTATATTCCTTGACCACGCCAGTGAAAATTAAATATATTGTTAAAGGCTTATCGGAAAAGAGCTGGGATTCTTACAGCGCCACCTTTTGGATGTAGCTTTCCTCAATTCACATCTTTCTCTCATCCAGATCTTACAATGTAAAAAGGATTTAATCCATGTCAGTTAATTTATATGTGGATTGCTGTTTTGGGGTGTTTGCACCTCATCACAATAATAATGAATATTTTGTGCCTTCACATAATGCCAACTTATATGCCCCTTGCACAGTAGAAATGCTTCTTTGCTTCCTAAGACAGTTATAATGCTCCTTATTTGCCCCAGCATTGTGACAATGACCCTCTTTGTGTCCACCACACAGTAAACATGTCAATCCTTGTGACCCTATAAGATAATAATGCCCTAGAACAGTAACAACTGCCTCCTTTAACCCCCCCCCCCCTTAAAAATGCCATAACAAGCGGTTGAGGCCTTTTCTGTTGAAGTCAGCAACCTGATGTAGATGGTGCGATGCAACAACATCATCATTGCCTGTAGTGGGACATGAAAGTCCGGTTCATATCTACTTAGAGAGCTCCATTCAGAGCCTCCAGCACAGATTTTGTCAAACAGGAATGAAATAGTGCAGCATGTAGCTCTATTTTTTCCATTAAAATGAGAGAAACCTGACTAATCCCATCCTTTGGGCACCATTGCCGTCCGTCATTTCCAAACATAACCGGCGACACGGATATGACCCAAGGTTAACATCCCATGAGTGGTCACATTGGCCAAACCAGCCTGTGGTCTTCAAGACAGAGGATGAGATGGCAAGGAACACTTTTCTGCTATAGGTTTTAATTATATCCATGCCCTGAGTATGCCGTTGAAATTGTCTCTTGCCCAGGGATCTGTGGCATGAGCTCTACATGCCTGGTGGTAGCAGCGGCACTAATAGATGTGGGTTGGAAGGAAATTTAGCTACAACATTTACTAACAAGGCTATGACTGCAGAAACACTTGACCAAAAGGGAAATATCTTGGAATTTAATCTACATGGAAGATACAATCTTCCTAATCATATACATATGATGTCAATTGCTGTACAATCTATCAAAGGAGCAAATAAAATTGTATTTGACTACAAACAAGGAGCTGTGGATTCATGCATCCAGGTCCAGTGTGGTCATCACAGCTGGAGCCAGTATGATGATGAGGGTATCTCATACAGCAGGTGAAATAAGTATAGAACAAGTCACCAATTTTCTAAGTAAATATATTTCTAAAGGTGTAATTGACATGAAATTGTCACCAGATGTTGGCAACAGCCCATCCAATCCACACGGGCAAAGAAATCAAACCATAGATGTCCATAAATTATGTGTAATAATGAGAAACGACACAAAGAAAAAAGAATTGAACACATGAAGAAAGAGAGGTGCAAAAAGCTATGCAAAGTCATTATACCAGCTGAAATTTATCAGTAATTAGAAAACAGTCCTGCCACTTAGCTAAAAATAATATCAGCTGGTTCAACTGATAGCCTGTAAAAACATATCTCATTACTAAGGTGCTACACAAGAAGCATTTCATGATGGGTAAAACCAATGAGCTGCCTCAAGATCTTTGCAATCTTATTGTTGCCAAACATACTCATGACATTGGTTGCAGAAGAATTTCTAAACTACTGAATGTTCCAGAGAGCACTGTTAGGGCCATAAACCAGCAGGTATAATTGTTTCAAAGAAAACAATAGGTAATGCACTCAACCTCCATGGCCTGTGTACACGCTCACCACGCAAGAATCCATTACTGAACAAAAACCATGTTCAAATGCATTTAAATTTTCTCAACGACATTTAGACTAGACTGTGAAATACTGGTAGAATATAATCTGGAAGGATGAGACCAAAATTTAACTCTTTAGAATTCCTAACACACACCATGTTTGGAGGCCAAAAGGCACTGAATACTACACCAAAAACACCATACCAGCCAGTAAAGTGTGGAGATGGGAACATCATGGGGTAGGGCTGTTTTTCAGCATACGGCTCTGGCAAAATTCATATGATTATGAAGGATGAATAGACAAATGTACAGAGATATTCTTGATAATAATCTGCTGCCATCTACCTGGATGATGGAGATGAAACGAGGGTGAACATTTCAGCAAGACAATGATCCCAAGGAAATTCTCATTTGTATCATAGAGAGAAAATAAAGCTGCTGGAATGGACCAGCCAGTCACCTGAGCTGAATCCAATAGAAAATCTATGGAAGGAACTAAAGCTCAGAAATCATAGAAGTAGCCCACAGAAGCTTGTGTGAAGAGTGTTTGTGTGGAAGAATGGGCCAAAATCCCACCTGAGCAATGCATGCGGCTAGTTTCTCCATACATTAGGCGTCGTGTCATCACCAACAAAGCCTTTTGTGCCAAGTATTAAATACATTTCAGTAAGCGTGTTCAACACTTTTTCTCTGTGTCTTTTCTCATTATTACACATAATTTAGGTTTAACACATTAAGTTATGCACATCATTACATGATTACATGTTAAATGGAAAAACACTGGGTAAAAGTGACATGGAGAAAGACTTGGGAATCCTGGTGGACAGTAAACTTAACTGTAGCAGCCAGTGTCAGGCAGCAGCAGCCAAGGCAAATAGGATCATGGGTTGTATTAAAAGGGGCATAGATGCACATGATGGGAACATTATTCTCCCATTATACAAGTCACTGATTAGACCATATATGGAATATTGTGTACAGTTTTGGGCACCAGTGCACAGGAAAGACATTGTAGAGCTTGAATAGGTACATAGGCGGGCAACAAAAATAATAAAAGGACTGGATGGACTGCAATACCCAGAGATATTAGCAAGATTAGGGATATTTAGTTTAGAGAAAAGGCGGCTTTGGGTGGGATATAATAAATATGTATAAATATATTAAGGGCCAATATAGAGATCTCGCTAATGATTTATTTATACCCAGGACTGTATCTAGAACAAGGTGGCATCCTCTGTCTTGAGGAAAGAATGTTTCTACATGAACATAGAAAATGATTCTTTACTGTAAGAGCAGTGAGACTGTGGAACTCTCTGCCAGAGGAACTTGTCATGGTGAATTCACTAACAGAGTTCAAAAAGGGTCTGGATACATTTCTAGATGTAATAATATAACAAGTTATAGTGACCAGGATTCTGGAGAAGGGTCTGGATACATTTCTAGATGTAATAATATAACAAGTTATAGTGACCGTCATTCTGGAGAAGGCTCTGGATACATTTCTGGAGCGTGATAATATAACAAGTTATAGTGACCAGGATTCTGGAGAAGGGTAGTTGATCCAGGGATTTATTCTGATTGCCAGATTGGAGTCGGGAAGGAATTTTTTCCCTAACATGAGGACAATTGGCTTCTACCTTATGGGGGTTTTTGCCTTCCTCTGGATTAACACTTTAGCAACACTTTAGCAAAATGGGCTGAACTGGATGGACGTATGTTTTTTTTCTGACAAACTATGTAACTATGTAGCTACAGTATGTAACTATGTAATTTATGGACATCTATGGTTTGATTTCTTTGCTTCTGTATGGATTGGATGGGTTGTTATCGACATCAGGTGAGAATTTCATGTCAATAGCATCTTTGGAAATAGATTTACTTAGAAAATTGATGACATGATCAATACCTTCTTCACCCACTGTAGGTGTTGGTGAAGGTTCGTAGACCCATTGGACTAACCCTGTGTATATACCACTATTGGGAGGTATGGAAGCCCTAATCATAGGCTTTATAGAATGGGCTACCCCACTGCACATAAAACTTAAAACAACAACTGAGCAGTTTTCTGCCATAAGGGTTAACATTCTAAGGGTAAGTTGTGTGCATTTCCTATTTCAACCTATGAAAATGACTCAAACCTCTATGAATGAGGCATCAGATGCCCGAGCAGGAAGTGTGTGATAAATCACCCCATTCCTCACTTGAAGTTCTTCTCCATTCAACCTGGTGTAACATTAACCAATGTGCTTTGAAACACATCTAGTGTAAAGATACCCTTTGTGCTAAGGAGCTTTATATGATGTCTCCCATCAGCTGAGTAATCCATCTCCTAATTGTACATATGCTGTCATTTTGTGTTTGCTTTGGATCTGTAGCTATTTTAGCTACAATGTGCGACTTTTTTCCTTTACGGTGGGATCTTTTTCATTAGCACTTTGTGCCCATCTGATTTGATTAACATTTATTTTTTTTAACAAGCCTCTGAAAAAGGAAGCCTCAGTGGATGTTGCAGAGTTATTAAAGTGTATTGATTTTGAAGTCTCAATAGAAAATGGAGCATTCCTGCTTTCTGGATGAAATCATCCAGTTAAATTGTGTGTAAATCCTTTCGCAGGTCCCCTCTGCAGATACATCATTCCTAATGGGCCTTTGGCAGCAGGCTAAGGATAAAGCTCCAATCTTCAGTATGACCTCTCCAGGGAATGCTTGTCAGGAGATTTTAGCTTGGCCAACATCCAGCAACCCCCAACCCCACACAACAGAAAACAGACCCCGTTGTCTATGACCTATATTATTCTAAGGATGTACAGTATGTTGTGAAGCAATAGTGTTCCTTGTTCTAAATACATAGGTCAATGTGCAATAGTATACACAGTGAATGGCCATCTTTGAACACTATTTTTGTTTTTTACTGTGAAGAACCCAACATTATGAGCTGATTAAACTCTCATTTTATCTTTCTAGCGGTTAGAGCTCCATTTTTTTTGATAAAGGGCGCTAGATCCCCTACATAGAGTTAAATGATAAATACCATCTGCCTTTAGCCACCACTAGGAGGAGCTAAGTGGCTTAGTATATCTCAAAAAAATGATAATACCATCGAAAAGTTAAAGGGGTCTTCTCGCTGCAAAGATCATATCAGAAATGATGGGGACAGTAAAAATAAACACTTTTGCAATGGGTTTGCATTATCTAAATCATTTGCAAACAGATTCACACACAGCGTCCCAGCAGTATTGTTGAACCATGTAAGAAGCATAGGATGGCAAATCAGTATAGATTAGATAAAATGTATACCTTTTATTGTAGTCGATTTTAAAAGCAGTAGAAAAACACACGTTATGGCGGTGCAGACCATTGACCGTACACCATAACGTGTGTTTTTCTACTGCTTTTCTCCGGTGTCTACTGCTGGGATGCTGTGTGTGAATCTGTTTGCATTGACTTTACCTGGCCGAGCAAGCTCTCGGCGTTCACGTGCATCCCTCTGATTGCCCGACAGGTGGATTGAGCTGGACTGTGATACATTGTTCTTTGTATCTAAATCATTTAGTATAGCGTTATACACTCTGTTCCCCCTCTACCTCCTGCCTGATAACAGGGGGGGGGGGGGAGTGCATTTCTCACATTTGTTTCATCAGTTCAGGATATGTATGTATAACTGCTAACAGTAATGCAGGTGTTCTGGGTACAAGGAGTCTGTGGAGGGAGGTGAGAGCTCTGCAGACATGAGAACTGACCATTGCAGGAGGTCTGCAGAGCTGTGACATCCTCTCCCTTCCACTGTTCAAACAAAATGATGATGTCACCAGTCTTCAGTGAGGGAAGACACGCCTCCTGGGAGGAGAGGCATGCCCCTGGATTTGAAACGGTAATATACAGAAATAGCTCAAGTTTGTGAAAGCGTGTGATGAGGAAACCCCTTTAATTTATATATGTTACATATATTGTATAGACTCTTTGCACACAGAGCAATATATTTCAAGCGCTTATTTCTTTTAATGTGGATGATTATGGCTTATAGCTGATAAAAAACTCAAATTCAGTATATTAGAAAATTGGATTAATAATATGAGACCAATTGAACAAGTCAACTGTTATACAAAATATTGGCCTCCTGAAAGGTCTGTACAGCATTTGCTCAATACTTTGTTAGGGCTCCTTTTACATGAATTACTGCATCGGTGCGGCCTGGCATGGGGGCGATCAACCTGTGGCACAGCTGAGATGTTATGAAAGCCCAGGTTGCACTTTTGAAGTGTGGGTAGGTACCAGGTCCTGCTAGAAAGTGAAATCAGCATCTCCATAAAGCTTGTCAGCAGAGGGAAGCAGAACGTGCTCCAAGATTACCTGGTAGACAGCTGTGCTGACCTTGGACTTAATATACAGTAACACAGTGGACCAACACCAGCAGATGACATGGTTGCCAAAACTATCAATGAATGTGAAAAACGTCACACTAGACCTCAAGCAGCTTGGATTGTGACCTCTCCACTTTTCCTCCAGACTCTTGGACCTTGATTTCCAAATAAATGCAAAAATTACTTTAATCTGCAAACTGGACTCTGGACACTGAGCACAGTCTCTGGGTCATGAGTGGTTTGACACAAGGAATGTGACAGTTGTAGCCCATGTCCCAGATACATCTGTGTGTGGTGGAAGCACCGACTCCAGCAGCAGTCCACTCCTTGTCAGTCTCTCCCAAATTCTTGAATGGCTTTTTCTTGATAAACCTTTCAAGACTGCGGTCATTCCTATTGCTGGTGCACTTTTTTTCGATAGCACTTTTTCCTTCCACACAATTTCGCAATAACATGCTTATTGTGGCTTCCCCTCTGTGTGGAGGGTGTCAATGACTGTCTTCTGGACAAATGTCAGGTCAGCACTCTTCCCCATGACTGTGTAGCTACTGAACCAGACTGAGGGACCATGTAAAGGTCTAGGAAACCTTTGCGTGACACCATGAGGAAACAATATTGATCTTTCTCACATTATTCTAAATTTCTAATATACAGAATCTTGGGTTTTCATTAGGTGCAAGTCATAATCATCCACATTAAAAGAAATTAACACTTGAAATCTATTGCTCTGTGTGTAATGAGTTTATACATTATATGGGTTTCTCTATTTGACTGACCAACATAAATTAACTTTTCAATGATATTCTTATTTTTTGAGGCACACTTGTACTGTTTGTCCATTTAAGTCAATACTAAAAAAGTATGCAGTAATCGTCTTCTATTGGTACTGAAAATTTTATTATTTAACACTATGGTTGAGCTTTAATAACTCGTAAATAAAATTACAGGAAAACTAACCCTGTTACACCCTATATAAGAAAGCCTGCCTACAACAGATAGGGATCCCGCCCCAATAAGGGCGACCCTAAAGCACACCTCCTGGCCAAATCCCTAACAATCCCTAATGTGGCCAAGTATACAGTGTTGCTGTTGGGGAAGAAAACAACACACACACACACACACACACACACACAAAAAAAAAATTGTATATATACATAAAACTCCAAGATAAATACTTCAAAACCTCCAATGCGTTTCCCCCACGCTTTGTGGGTTTATCAAGGAGTAAAATAAAAAACAAACAAATACAACCACAAATCAAAATATATTAACTATCCTGTAATTTCCTGTAATTTTATTTACGAGTTATTAAAGGTTAAGTTTTATTATTTCTGTGGCCTTATGCCTTGTAGTTCCGATGTGATTTGTTGAGTAATTTTAGGGAGGGGCTGATACTGTCTCCATATTGGGGTGGTTTTTGTCCAGGCCACCGTACATACATTTAAAATCTGGTCCTTTGAATGTATGGTTAACACATGTATGAACGAGACTGCACCAGTTTTCTGGGGTGTTTCGAGCCCTGTCTGACAGATGTATGTACTGTCCTAAGCAACAGCCTGGTGCATGCTGCGACAGACCCAACACTTCTGAATGTGGCAATTCAACGGGGGCATTTCACGGCAGATTGCTACGATGCGCTACATTTATGAATGCGGTACAACAAAATGTGTTGCGAAACTGTTTTAACAATCCATACCAATGTCATAGTGGCGAGACTGATTCAAATTTTGGCGCATACAGTACACTCTATGCACCACTTTTTGGCACATACATGTGTCTCACAATGGGACACATTTATGAAGTGCTATGAGACACTTTTATACATACTGATGAATGCTACACTAATCTAACGAGATATACCACGTATCCACCAGGTTTCATATATGTCCCCCATACCTATTTTGAGGATTTGAAAATCTGATTCCTGTGTCTTAAGGATGCACCAATTTTGTGTCCATAGGAGTGACATATACATTTTGTATTTATATATATATATATATATTATATATTTTATATATATATATTTATATTTTGTAAGGGATTATGTAGGGGGGTTGGTTCATCTCCTGGGTGAGATGGGCAGGTTCAGCGGGCACAGAAGTCCAAACAACAAGGAAATTTTGTTTAAAAACTTACCGCAGCCAGTTTTATTGTCAGCATGTGGTACATAAAAAGCAAAATAGACAAAAACAAACCCTATGCCTGTCCGGCTCTAACTAAACAGAAGCATTTCCTCTCTATCCCAGTGCCGGCCTAATACCAGTCACCATAATACAACAGCATGTCCATACCACCAGCAATTGCTCCACAGGTTCTTAGCAGAAAGAACGGTTCCAGGTGAGAGAGAGGGGTGTCTGTGGTTCTGGCCCTTTTATGAGGCGGACACACCTAACCTTAATCAGACAGCCCAAGACCCAGAATGTCCAGGTGAAGTGGGGGCCCACCCTTGCTTTCCCCACTCCAGCAAACAAGCCCTTGCTTATGGGTTTTACATAAACCCTAGACATAGAGATCTTTTAGCTCTCTGATGCTTCTAATCCTCTGGTTGCTCTTTACCTGACAGACCTTAGGAATCTTGGACAGATATATACTCCCTCTAGGACCAGTCCAGACACTCTGTCACAATATATATATATATATATATTTATATATATATATATTTTTATATATATATATTTTATATTATATATATAATATTTCTATATATATAATTAGCATATAGAAATATACTAGTGTTTTTAACAATAGTGACGATGACTTAGACACTTAATTGGAGTTCTGGTGCTTTAGGCACCAGTGTCACGTGCAACCTACAGCCAATCAGGAGTTGCCAGGGAACCTGGGCAGAAGGGGGAGGCGCTGCAGGAAGTTCCTGTTATTAGTTGAAAGTTGAAAGTTCCTGGTTGTCGCAGCATAATAGGGTTCACGCCCATCAGCCAGCAGTGGAGCAGACGCAGGCAGAGGGTAGTAACATCGGACCTGTAAATAGAATTTCTTACAGACCAAGAGAGGGTAACCAAGAAGAAGTAGAGAGAGGCAGACAGACAAAGGAAGATAATAAGGGAAACTGTCAGTAGGGAGGAATATACATAGGCTGATTTGCAGCCAATCACCAGGTCCATACTACTCATGGCAATGGGGTACCTCTTGACTTTGTTTAGTGGGTCAGGTAAACACCATATTTGTTAGGACTTTCATAATTTATTTATAACACTATCTAACTTTTTAAATGCTGTTAGTCTTCTTAGTAGACCTGACCATGCAATTGTTTGCTTAGATAAGAATATAGCATTATAATGTATAAAACTATACTTGCCAACCTTTGAAAGTGGCCATAAGGGAGATTCAAAGCTGTGGCGCACATAGCACCGTGCCCCAAAAATTCACATAAACCATGCCCTCTTTATAACAAGCCACACACTTTTACTAAAGGATAAGCCCACTACACCCAACTCTGGAAGAAAGCTTTCCTGAATGTTTAATAGCCTATTCAGCATCCATGAGAGCTGGGAGATACCACCAAACTGTGCCTAAACCATTACACTACTACCAATATACCACCATACAGTGACCTTAAAAGGGTAGATACCAGTGTACACAGGTTCTGCAGATGTTTAATATATTACAGTGCAGTTACATCTAGGGACTCACCAGAGACCTCTTCTACGTATGCCAATATTGTGGATGCCCATGTTTAGAGTCTCAATAACTAAACAAGTTTCAGAAGAAAAATGTTGTGGGGTCCCCTCCATTTTTCATAACCAGCCAAGGTAAAACCAACAGTTTCAACTTGATGCTATCAAAATGGGAAGGTCCATCATTACTGGTCAGTTCCCCCC
>JAODAL010012182.1:0-96513 GCA_025379985.1 Phyllomedusa bahiana | reverse complement strand
CGGGGCCCTAAACCACTGGGCAAAAAGCACTGACCCCTAAACCACGGGGGCAAATGCACTGACCCAAAAAACCCCGGGGCAGAATGCACTAGCCTCTAAACCACTGGGCGAATCCCTGAGCCCCAAAAACCACTGGGCAGAAGGCACTGAGCCTCTAAACCACTGGCAAATGACTGACCCCTAAACCACTGGCAAAAGGGGAAAGACCCTAAACCACTGGCAAATGCACTGAGCCTCTAAACCACGGGCAGAATCCCTGGCCCCTAAACCACTGGGCAGAATGCACTGAGCCCTCTAAACCCCCGGAAAAGGAATGAGACCTAAACCCCCTGCAGAACAAACTGAGCCCCTAAAACCACTGGGCAGAATGCACTGAGCCCCTAAACCACTGGGCAGAAAGGACTGAGCCTCTAAACCACTGGGCAAATCACTGACCCCTAAACCACGGGGGCAGAATGGACTACCTCTAAACCCACTGGCAGAATGCACTAGCCCTAAAACCACTGGGCAAAACACTGAGCCTCTAAACCCCTGGGCAGAAGGGACTGAGCCTCTAAACCACTGGGCAGAAAGACTGAGGCCTCTAAACCCCCGGGCAGAATGCACTGAGCCCCTAAACCCCCGGGCCAAAATTTGCACTGAGCCCCTAAACCACTGGGCAAAAAGACTGAGCCCCAAAAACCCCCGGCAAAAGCACTGAGCCTTAAAAACCACTGGGCAGACTGGACTGAGCCCCTAAACCACTGGGCAAAATGGACTGAGCCCCTAAACCACTGGGCAGAATGCACTGAGCCTCTAAACCACTGGGCAGAATGCACTGAGCCTCTAAACACAATGGGCAAATACCACTGAGCCCCTAAACCACTGGGCAGAACGCCCTGAGCCCCTAACTCACTGGGCATAATACACTGAGCCCCTAAACCACTGGGCAGAATACACTGAGCCCCTAAACCACTGGGCAGAATGCACTGAGCCTCTAAACCACTGGGCAGAATACACTGAGCCCCTAAACCACTGGGCAGAATGCACTGAGCCCCTAAACCACAGGGCAGAATGCACTGAGCCTCTAAACCACTGGGCAGAATACACTGCGCCCCTAAACCACTGGGCGGAGTGCACTGAGCCCCTAACCCCCCGGGCAGAATGCACTGAGCCCCTAAACCACTGGGCAGAATGCACTGAGCCTCTAAACCACTGGGCAGAATGCACTGAGCCTCTAAACCACTGGGCAGAATGCACTGAGCCTCTAAACCACTGGGCAGAATGCACTGAGCCCCTAAACCACTGGGCAGAATGCACTGAGCCTCTAAACCACTGGGCAGAATGCACTGAGCCCCTAAACCACTGGGCAGAATGCACTGAGCCTCTAAACCACTGGGCAGAATCCACTGAGCCCCTAAACCACTGGGCAGAATGCACTGAGCCCCTAAACCACTGGGCAGAATGCACTGAGCCTCTAAACCACTGGGCAGAATGGACTGAGCCTCTAAACCACTGGGCAGAATGCACTGAGCCCCTAAACCACTGGGCAGAATGCACTGAGCCCCTAAACCACTGGGCAGAATGCACTGAGCCTCTAAACCACTGGGCAGAATGCACTGAGCCGTTAAACCACTCCGCAGAACAGACTGAGCCTCTTAACAAGTGGTCAGCAGTGACTGGACCTTTGAGCGCTCACATATAAGGGACTGGGAGATCATACCCCTGGATGCCAAGGAAGAAACCTTCAAACCATCGACTTGGTCAATAAACTAATAGAAACCAGGTGATGCTATGGTCAACCACTTATCAGTAGGGACTACAACACTGGTCAGAAGCCAAAGTAATGTTTCAGACCCAATGGGTCTATTTTTGATAAACACTGGCTGCGTGATCAGGACTTCTGGATCATCAGATGACATTGAAGCAATGTTTATGTACAACATCCTGTATAACACAATACACGACCTTCTATACGTCACCAAATTTCATTAGAGCTAAGAAGAGGTTTCCTGCTACTTTTAATAGAGATATAGCGAATTAAAGAGATTCTCTAATCATTAAGCACAAATTAACAATCCAGTTAACAACACAGAGAAGGAACAGATGGATGTGCATTGGCTGAGCCGGGCTTCAACTGTTTATTTAGGAGATGGTGGCACTCGTCCACTAATACACTAAACACCAGCGAAACTTGTATCCTCTGCTGTGTGACCAGAATACTGCTGGGAAAAGAACAGTTTGTATAATAGGACTTGTTCTGTACAGTTTCCTATGGGGATGGACTGCGCCATAACTGGAAACAATTCTATTTACTTCTATCCAAGCTTGGTTGGCACCACTACTTGTTCCTGTCTCCAGTTCATTAGTGTCAGTACTCCATAAAATACCAGTTTATTACTCGTTTCTCAAAGAAATTGTCCAGGATTAAAAATTCATGTTGGACAACCGCATTACCATCATAGACATTAATGGCATCATCAATAGGATACATGCCACATAGTTGCTAGTTACACCTCTGAGATCAGACTGGCTTTCCCAAAAATTCCCTTTCCTAAATAAAATAAAAAAAAGTGACTTTGCAAGCGCAACCCCTCTCTGTTCAGCAGGGCTAAATCATCATTTATATATTATTGCAGAAATAGGCAGATCTGCCATTCAGGAAATTGGGAAAGCTGGGTGACAATGGGAGATGTAGTAGAATCACGTGGTTTCATTTTTTACCTTTCTCCAACAAAGCTGGGTGACAATGGGAGATGTAGTAGAATCACTGTGTGTCATCACCCAGCTTTCCCAGACTCGAATGCAGACATATGGAATAGCAACCCAAATAAACGAGATTTTCACGGCTGTAAATTGAGAATTCTCCATTCAGACATCTAGGATCTTATATTTTCAACAACGTAAATCATCATTTATTATTATTGCAATCCAATTTTCCTCCATGCCTGGAACACACAAGGGCTGGGAACATATTTCCATTTCACAATTTATTGTCCCCTGGCTGCAGCTGGCACTAGGGAGGTGGCAGAGAACAAAGGGCAAACACTGTATACTAATGCACATTGTTGTCTTAAGGATTCCATTGCAGGCAAACTTTCCTAGGTCTCCACTGGACTGCTATTCCTGAATCTCTCTCCTGGTGGACAATGGCTGGTGGTATGTAGTATCCAGTCATTTCCCTCTGGCTGCAGCTGGCACTAGGGAGGTGGCAGAGAACAAAGGGCAAACACTGTATCTAATGCACGTGGTGTCTTAAGACCATGCAGGCAAACTTTCCTAGTCTCCACTGGACTGCTACTCCTATGCTCTGCCTGGGGACAATGGCGGTGGTAGTAGTATCCTGTGCATTTCCTCTGGCTGCTGCTGGCACTAGGGAGGTGGCAGAGAACAAAGGGCAAACACTGTATCTAATGCACTTGTTGTCTTAAGACCATGCAGGCAAACTTTCCTAGTCTCCACTGGACTGCTACTCCTATGCTCTGCCTGGGGACAATGGCGGTGGTAGTAGTAGCCCGTGCAGTGCCCCGCTACAGAGACATCCCCACGTGGAAGCTCCTAACAATGCGGCAGTGAATCCACTGGGGGTGATGGGGGATAATGGGTGTTGCTGGGCTCACTGTTCCACCTTATTTTGTCCCTGACCCGTTTGCAGAAGAGCAGGGGGCTAAGCTCCTCTGCCCATGCAGTGGGAGACAAACCAGTAGGTGGCTGTGGGGGGGCTCTGCTGGTGTGACAATGACGTCACGCCCACAGGACAGCCCCAACTGAGAGCTGACAGCCAGCAATTACCAGTCTGTAGTGAGCTGTCCAAAGCCTGGGAGTCCCATCACATCAGAGGGGCAGGGTGGCAAGTGAGCAGACTATGCAGGCAACACACCGGCAGCACATGATTGCAGGCAGCTCCTCTGCAGCACATCTCATCTAGGACTACTACCCCCTGCATCCTCCCCTCCAGTGTGATACATGCATGCTTCTCCTGCCCGTCTGCTAACTTCTTCTATTGGACTACAAACACTTCAAGTGCTCCTCTTCTGCTGCTCAGGTGCATCCTCAATGCATCCCCCTGTCGAGCTGGTCCCATGCCCCTCTGGCCGAGCTGGGCTCCCCAGAGCATGGCATGCCTCTTCTATGCAAGGATATGAGTAGAGCTGGTGATGACTTGATGATGGGAAGATCACATGGAGATATTGCATTGCCACGTCCTTGCTGCTGCTGCTGCTGATGGATCTAGGTGGACTCCTGTCCGGTTGGGTCTCCTTCCTGGCACAGACTGCAGCCCTGGTGGGACACTGAGGACACTGAGCTCCCCCACTCTGAATGCTATTCCGCATTGCTCCTGGACAGAATAAATCGCATCTGACAGCACAGCCCCATCAGGATGAAGGGATAACTGCGTTTTTTCTGTTGCTCAGGGAGCTGGAGATATCGCACCAACTATGGCTTGTGAGAATTCATCTGGTTCTAGCACTCCGGATAGGAAGAACCCCAGCCTGCTGGAGCTGGGGGCTCTGTGCTTGGACTCGGAGATCATTTTTGGATTTACCAGTCACCTCTTGAGGAGGAGAGGCAAGGTGAGGGGTCCCCGGGAGCGAGTCCAAATCACTGTCCCCCTTGTTCTGTAACTTGAGAGAGAGAGCTGGGTGGGGATGGCAAATTGCTGCAGGTGGTTCAGCACCAGTGACAGCGCAGAACTCTCCCTAATCTAACCCGGCATCATGTAGCAAGAGTAGTATGCACTGTGTAACCAGATTGTAATCTGAATGATGCTCATTCCTGTGCATTCTCATGTGCGTTACCAATGGCTTTGTCAAGAGAGTAGATTGGGAAATGTAATCTGGATTATAATCTGAATGGTAGACCCAATCCTGTGCATTCGTGTGTGTGTTACCATTTGCTTTGCCAATAGACTGTGAAATGTAATCTGGATTATAATCTGAATGATACTCAATCCTGTGCATTTTTGCATGTGCTACCAATTGCTTTGCCAACAGAGTAGATTGGGAAATGTAATCTGGATTATAATCTGAATGATCCTCAATCCTGTTTATTCTTGTGTGTGTTACCAATTGCTTTGCCAAGAGAGTAGATTGGGAAATGTAATCTGGATTATAATCTGAATGGTAGACCCAATCCTGAGCATTCTTGTGTGGGTTACCATTTGCTTTGCCAAATGATTTTGGGGAAAAGTAATCTGGATTATTTAAACTGTATGATCCTCTATCCTGTTTATTCTTGTGTGTGTTACCAATTGCTTTGCCAAGAGAGTTGATTGGGTAATGTAATCTGGATTATAATCTGAATGGTAGACCCAATCCTGAGCATTCTTGTGTGTGTTTCCTTTTCCATAGCTTTATTGCAAACAAATTTAGTTTAAAATTTTGAGAGTAAGATTTAATCTGGAAATTTTAATCTGAATGATACTTATTCCTGTGCACTCGTGTGTGTGTTACCAATTGCTTTGCCAATAGAGTAGATTGTGAAATGTAATCTGGATTATAATCTGAATTTTAAAACCTACAATCCGTGTTTTTCCTTGTTGTTGGTTAACCCCAATTGCTTTTGACCAAGGAGAGTAGATTGGGAAATGTAATCTGGATTATAACTGAATGTAACCCAATCCTGGCAAATTTTTGTGTGTGTTACCAATTGCTTTGCCAATAGATTGTGAAATGTAATCTGGATTAGATAGCCTCTTGATTCATCTAGAGTAGATTTGTGAAATTTGATTGCAATTTTATCTGTTGTGGAACTACAAGAACCAGCATGCCCAGATAGACGCCCAGGTCATTTGTGCAGCAATTAAATTCTGCCCAGTATATATAATAGCTGGTAGATAACCATGAACATCCTACCTGATGCTGACAGATGACAAGAAGGCTCTGAACACAGATAAAACAACCCCATCAAATATTTAGCATGGCTGAGAAGACAACTAGAGCGGATAGAGCCGGCTTCATCAGGGGGTTACCTCTGCTGCCCACCCCCCTGCAGATAAGCTTATCCTTGCCAAGAGTTAATAATCTGGAGTTTGCAACTTTGACAGCAGCTACCTATAGGGAGGTGACCGGGGCTGCTCCCCCACCATCAATCAGCAGCATTCATTCTCTCAACTCCTCTCCTGGCTCTATTCTCCAGGGTGTCCTGGAGGGAAATATACAATAACAGCCAGCCTGTTCTTATTAATGCAGCCAGCAGAGTGTAGGTATATTGCATTGTGTCTGCACGTTCACCTCTATTGTATCTGACACATACATGCCTTCTGTCTACTTACCTGTCTACACAAGTGCAAGGTCTTTGAAGGTATGATTTTAAGGATGGTCTATAGGGGATGTCTACATATTCTAGAAATGGACTGTCTCCTATTTGCATTTCTTCTAAGGAATGGTACACACCCTTCCAGCTCAGAGTTTAGCCATAGACTGGGTTGTATAGACTCATTTGCTGGATGTTAACCTGTAACTGCTATTCTACGACTGTCCACTTGGGGCGCTGCCTGCCAGTTTGCTGACGCCTCTCGTATGCACTCAGCTTGAGATAAGTGAAGCAGAAGAGAGAGGTATTAGATGTAGAACAGATTAAAATTTAATAGATCTGGCTAACTCCTTCGGTTCTGCACTAGCCTTTAGGGCATTGCGAGAGCAGGGCTGGAGTGTCTCATTATCCCTTTTAAAATCTTTAAACTAGAGACATGCTCAGGTCCCATAGAGAGTGACAGCAGGAGCGTTGCATCTGCCCCAAGGTTGACCATTAAATGTGCACTAGTCACTCAGTCTGTATGTATTAGCTCCTATTTACAGTGTATGAATATTGGTTATTGCAGCAAATAGCGAGCAGTCGAACTGAACATTACTACCCTTAAATGTATAAATTACCTGTACTGTGCAAAAATAAAAACGCAATAAGGGGTCACCAAGTTAGGGGAGTTGCCATGATTGTAAAACTTTAAACGTAGAACTTGCTCTTCCATATGGTAACATGAGGTTATATGTACTGAGATGCCCCTCCATATGGTAATATGAGGTTCTATGTACTTAAATGCCCCCTCCATATAGTAACATGAGGTTATATGTACTGAAATGCCCCTTCCATATGGTAATATGAGGTTCTATGCATTGAAATGCCCCTTCCATATGGTAATATGAGGTTATATGTACTGAAATGCCCCCTCCATATAGTAACAAAGAGGTTATATGTACTGAAATGCCCCTTCCATATGTAAATGAGGGTTTATGCATTGAAATGCCCCTTCCATATGGGAATATGAGGTATATTACTGAAATGCCCCCCTCCATATAGTAACAAGGGGTTATATGTACTGAAATGCCCCCCCATTTCATATTGTAAAATCCCCTTTATTTATAATGTACTGAAATGCCCCTTCCATATGGTAATATGATATATAGGTACTGAAATGCCCCTCCAAAATGGTAATATGAGGTTTATGATTGAAATGCCCCCCATCTGGGAACATGAGGTTTATGAATTGAAATCCCCCCTCCATATGGTAAATAGGTTTAATATGAAATGCCCCTCCATGTGGTAATATTAGGTTATATGTACTGAAATGCCCCATCCATGTGGTAACATGGGGTTGTATGTACTGAAATGCCCCCTCCATATGGTAATATGAGGTTCTATGCATTGAAATGCCCCCTCCATATGGTAACATGAGGTTATATGTACTGAAATGCCCCCTCCATATGGTAACATGAGGTTATATGTACTGAAATACCCGCTCCATATGGTAACATGAGGTTATATGTACTGAAATTTCCCCTCCATATGGTAACATGAGGTTATATGTACCTCCATTTGGAAACATGAAGTTATAACGTACCGAAATGTCCCATCCATATGATAACATGAGATTATGTGAACCTAAATGCCCCTTCCATATGGTTATATGTACTGAAACGCCCCTTCCATGTGGTAACATGATGTTGTGTGCTGAAATATATCCATATGGTTACATATACTGAAATGCCCCCTCCACATGTTTATATCAGATTATGTGTCCCTAACCGCCCCTTCCATGTGGTAACATGAGGGTATATGTACCTAAATGCCCCTTCCATGTGGTAACATGATGTTATGTGCTGAAATATATCCATATAGTCCATAAATCATTACTGTAAGAACTGTAAACAAAAGTCGCACAACCATGGCGACTCCCCTTACTTGGCGGCCGCTTACTGCCCTTTGATTTTTGCATGGTATACGTAACCATTCCCCTCACCCAACAAAAATGACACATACCCCCAAGAGGACACGTGAATAATGCATGCTAATCAAAACTTGTGCACAAAGGAAGAGACAATGACACTTTAAAATAGCACAGGTGTATTATTTGGAGTGAAAGTATCAAGGGGACGTAAATGTAATGGCTCCAACAGACCGTGTAATGTGTGGAGCCACCGCTGTCCCACTGAGATGGATTAAACCTCTAGGACAAACCACAAGGCACAAGCTGTAGGGTCTTCAGGCCTTAGAGTGACTGACGCCATACAGGGCACATGCTGGGCCGGTTAATTGTGGCATGAGCAGGAGGCGCTGCATTACACTATCCTCTGTACTGCGCCCCGTTGCACACAATGCTGTAGTCTCCACATATCATGTAGCTATTGTTATAATCTACCATAGTTTGTACTTGTAGTTGTATATTGCAAGATGAAGGACTGTGACATGGATGGTAGAAATTGAGGAATGAAGTTCCTATCGATCGATCTACCTCTTATTATTGTTTTATTCATTTATATAGCGCCATTATATTCCACAGCGCTGTGCAGACATCATCATGTCTCACAGTGGTCCCTGTCCTCCTTGGGACTTAGAGTCTAAATAACCTATTTGCATGTTTTGATGTGAACAAAACGGAAACCCGGAAAAAACACAAACATGGGGGAAAAAACAAACTCTATACAATTTTTTTTGGAATTTGAAAACCCGGACCCTAGTGCAAACCCCAAAACCCCAAAAAAACCCAAACCCCATGCTAACCACTAACCCACATATAACCAGGACCCTAGTGCAACCCCGAGCCCCCATATGAACCCAGGACCCTAGGGTAACCACTAACCCCCATTAGAACCCAGGGCCCTAGTGCTAACCACTGAGCCCACATGGAACCCAGACCCATCTAACCACAACCCACATATAACCCCGGGCCCTATCTAAAACCCTAAAAACCCACAATTTGAACCAGGGGACCCTATCTAACCCTAACCCACATATAAACCCCAAACCCCATGCAACCACTGAACCCAATTAAACCCAACCCCAGTGTAAAACCCTAGCCCCATTTTAACCCAGGGCCCCCAGTCTAACCCCTGAACCCCCATTGAACCCGGGCCCTAGTGCTAACCACGAAACCACATATAACCCAGGACCCCAGGCTAACCACCTGAACCCACCTATGAACCCAGGACCCTAGTGCTAACCACTGAAACCCATAAAGAACCCAGGACCCTAGTGTACCCCCTGAGCCCACATATGAACCCAGGACCCTAGTGCTAACCACTGAACCCACATATGAACCCAGGACCCTAGTGCTAACCACTGAGCCCACATGTGAACCCAGGACCCTAGTGCTAACCACTGAGCCCACATATGAACCCAGGACCCTAGTGCTAACCACTGAGCCCACATTAGAACCCAGGACCCTAGTGCTAACCACTGAGCCCACATGTGAACCCAGGACCCTATGCTAACCACGGAGCCACTATTAACCCAGGAAACCCTATGCTAACCACTGAACCCACATATGAACCCAGGACCCTAGTGCTAACCACTGAACCCACATTAGAACCCAGGACCCTATCAAACACGAACCCACATTAGAACCAGACCTTTGTCAACCACTGACCCACATATGAACCCAGGACCCTAGTCTAACCACTGACCCACATTAAACCCAGGACCCTAGTGCTAACCACTGAGCCCACATGTGAACCCAGGACCCTAGTGCTAACCACTGAGCCCACATATGAACCCAGGACCCTAGTGCTAACCACTGAACCCACATATGAACCCAGGACCCTAGTGCTAACCACTGAGCCCACATATGAACCCAGGACCCTAGTGCTCACCACTGAGCCCACATATGAACCCAGGACCCTAGTGCTAACCACTGAACCCACATTAGAACCCAGACCCTAGTGCTAACCACTGAACCCACATTAGAACCCAGGACCCTAGTGCTAACCACTGAACCCACATTAGAACCCAGGACCCTAGTGCTAACCACTGAGCCCACATATGAACCCAGGACCCTAGTGCTAACCACTGAACCCACATGTGAACCCAGGACCCTAGTGCTAACCACTGAACCCACATTATTACCCAGGTCCCTATTGCTAAGCACTGAGCCCACATATGAACCCAGGACCCTAGTGCTAACCACGAGTCCACATTGAAACCAGACCCTATGCAAACCCCTGAACCCCCCATAAGAACCCAGGACCCTAGTGCTAACCACTGAACCCACATTAGAACCCAGGACACAGTCTAACCCCTGAGCCCACATATGAACCCAGGACCCTAGTGCTAACCACTGAGCCCACATATGAACCCAGGACCCTAGCGCTAACCACTGAACCCACATATGAACCCAGGACTCTAGTGCTAACCACTGAGCCCACATTAGAACCCAGGACCAACAGTACTAACAACACTGTGTCACCGTGTTGCCCTATCTTTGTATGTATTGGATCTATCTAGCTCTTTGCAAACTACATGCCCCATATCTCCCCCCCAATCTATGCCCCCCCATATCTACACCCCCAAATCTAACCCCCCCCCAAACCACACCCCAGATATCTAGCCCCCAAACCATATCGAACCCTCCCATTTTCTAATCCCCCAAAATTAATGCCCCCCATGTTTACCCCCAAAAATATCTAGCACCCCCAAATCTACTCCCCCTACTTTTTAAAAAAACCCTTTAAAACCCATATCAAAGGGCGGCCACACAAGGGGGGCCCCTTTGCCCCTGGGTTGTATTCCGGGGTAAAAAGGCCTAAGAAAGCTCTCTGTTTTGGCAAGGGCTAGAGCAGCTGACTGAACACCTCTGGGCCCCTCCCAAGCGGGCCTTTCCCTTTTACATTTTTCTGTATTTAAAAATAATCAAATTTATTCTCTTTAATCACCACTTTTATTAAAAAAATGATCTGTTCCCAGTTTCACTAGTTTATCTACAGCGACATCTCCATACGGTTGTGAGGAGGAGGATAGTAGCTGCAGGTTGTCAGCTTTGTACATGTGGGTTTATGCTCCTTTAAGTTCTGCACTTTGCTGGGAATTTTTTCCCAAAAAAAAAGGGGAAAAAAAAAATTTTTTAATTTTTTTTTTTTTTTTTTTTAAAAAAACCATTTTAAAAAGTATGTAAAGTTTTATCATCATCCCAGTAGTGAAGCGACGCAAACTTTACAAAGTGCTGCTCGAAAAGAGGGTTTTTCCCGGGGGGAAACCCAGAGACTGCCCAACGGTTTAGTTTAAGAAAAAAATCAGTGAGCAAAAAAAATAGGGGACCGGGATTGTTGGCTGCACGCCCGCTAAAATACAGGATTTTGGCGCTGCTGCTTCAGGTACTGCTTACAGGCAAGGAAGCCATTGACATCAGTGCAGCACAATTTGTAAAGAAACAAATTTTTGCAAAAAAAACTCCCGGGGAATTTGGTTTTAAAAAATCACATTTCTGGGAAAACCAAAATTCTACCTTCTTAAACCCCAACAAAATTCAGACAGACAAAATTTTTTGGCATTATCTTAAAACCTTTCATGTCTGCAGTGATTGGGGGGTATTGCAAGCCCGGGTTCTGGGTTTTTAGAGGGTACATTTCTATCTCTGTATATATGTAAAACCCTTCCCTACTTTTTCAAAAAACCCATTTTTTTAAACTATCTAACAAGTATCTATATGTCTATCTGCCTTTCCACAGCTATGTATCCATCTCAAATCTCTCTACTAATCTATCTTTCCATCTCTATTTTTCAAATATCACGCATGCACTCACACACACACACTCTCTCTCACATACACACACGCACACCCCCCAACACCAAAACACAGGCACACCCTAACCACCCCCCACAAAACCCACAACCCCCAACAAAACCCCCCAAACCCCCCCCAACAAAAGAAAAACCCATCCACACAGAAAAACACCCATCCCCCACAGACCAAACCCAAACCACACAAACCCCCCCCATCCCCACAGACACACCCCCCTCTCCACCACCCCTCTTACAAAACCCCACACCCCCCCACCCTCCCCGCACGCACCCTTTTCCCCCACCCCCACACTCCCGGCCCCCACTTCACACACGCACCACCCACCCCCACCCCCCACCCACACCCAAAACACACACTCCCACACCCAAAACTCTCACCACCCCCCTCCCCCACACACACACCTTTACACAACACTCACAAAAACACACCTCTCACACACCCCCCTCTCTTAAAACCCCCCACCACATTTTACACCCCACACACACCTAAAACCCCCCACAAACCCCCTCTCACCCCCACACCCCTCTCCCACCACTCCCAACACACCCCCAAAACCCCCACACGCCACACACACCCCCCCACACACTCCCCCCCCCCACACCCCCCCCACCCAAACCCCCACCCCCAACACTCCCCCACCCCCTCACACACTTCACACACTCTCCCCCACACCTCTAAAACACCTCAACCCCCAAACCCACACCACCCCCCCAACACCCCCCACAGCCCCCCACCCCCACAACCCCTCCACACACACCCCACACACTCTCACCCACACCCACTCAAAACACCTCTCCCACCAAACTCTCCACACACCCCCCCCACCACTCCTCAACACACCCACACACAATTCCCCCACACACACACACACACCCCCTCAAAACACCCCCCCACAACACACACTCTCACACCCCAAAAAAACCCCCCTCTCCCCCACCCCACACCCCTCACACACCCTCTCTCACACACAACACCACACCCTCACCCCCAAAAACACTCCTCAAACCCCCCACCCCCTCTCACACACCCCCCACCCTCAACCCCACAAAACCCTCACACCCCACCCCTCACAAAACTCACACCCACCACACACTATCACACACACACTCTCACACACACACCACCCCCAAACCACACCAACCACCCCCACCCCCCAACCACACCACACCCACCCTCTCTCACACCCCAAACACACACAACACACTCTCCCCACAAAACTTTCCCCCCACACACACACTCTCAAAACACACTCTCACACCACCCCCCCACAAAACCCACCCCCACACACTCCCCACACCCCCCCCCCCAAAAACACACACCCTCTCACACTCACACACCCCACTCCCCATCACAACCCCCCAACACACTACACATACACCACACGCACACAAAACTAAAACTCACAACCCCACTCCTCACACACACTTTTCTCTCACACCCACCTCTCACACCCCACTCCCCCTCACACACACTCTTTTTCACACACACCTCACAAAAACCACTCTCCCCCAAAAACACCAAATCTCACACACACACTCTCACCCCACACACACTCTCACAAAACACACTCTCACACACACACTTCACACACAAAACACTCTCACACACCCCACCCCACTCTCACAAAACCCCAAAACACTCTCACCTTTACACCCACACACACTCCACACACACACACACCCCCCACACACTCCCTCCCAAACCCCCCCAACACACTCTTTTCAACAAAACTCTCTCACACACCCCTCTCTCCCCACACAAATTTTCCCCACACCCCCTCCACCCCCCCACCTTCCCACCCACCCACTCTCACACAAAAACACCTCACACAAAAACACTTTTCCCCCTTTTCCCCAAAACCACACCCACACCACACACTCTCCCACACACACACTTCACCACACACACTCTCACACAAAAACACACTCACACACAACACCACAAATCACACCCCCTCACACCTCACACACCACACACCCCCCCACCAAAACACCCCTTTACCCCAACAAAACCTCCACACACACCCCACTCCACACACACACACTCACACACACACTCACTCACCCCACACTCACCACCCCAACACTCTCTCACACCCCAAATCTCTCACACCCCAATTTCCTCACCCCCACATCTCTCCCCAACACCATCTCACACACCCACAGCACCCCTCTAAAAACCCCACAAACCCCACATCTCTCTCCACACACACACTCTCTCACCACGCCAACTCTTACACCCCCAACTCTCTACAACCCCCACACCACTCTCTCACACCAACCCACTCCTCACACACAACACACTGCTCCTCACACACAACACACACACTCTCTCAAAACACTTCTCCACCCCCAAAATTTCTCTCACCCCCACACTCTTCACACACATCTCTCCCCACACATACACACACAACACCACACTCTCTCACAACACACCTCCCCCCTCAAAACAACACACACAACCCACTCCTCCACACACCAACACACTCTCTCAACAACATCCCCCACACCCCACAAAAATTTCACTCTCTCTCACACACATAACACTCTCTCACACACATACACACTCTCTCACACACATACACACTTCTCCCAAAAATACACACTCTCTCAAAATACACTTTCTTTTCTCCAACACAAAAACACAAACCCCAAAATTTGGGGTGTCTTTTTTCTAAAAAAAGGGCCCCAGCCCCTTCACTTTTTTTTTAAAACAGGGCATTACAGAGCCAGCGGGCACTTTGTAATGCGCCTGAGATGGGGGGGGGGTGGGGAAAGGTGTCGAAATAAAACCCGGTACGAAGTTTCCCCACATTTTTGTGCCCTTTGGGAAAAACCCAGGTGCATTACTGCGGGGAACGGGTAGGCACTTTCAAAGTTTTTTTGCCGGGGCCCGGGAAATTTCCCAAATCTATGACCCGCAGTAGAACGGATAAAGTTTCAGGTGCATTCTACATCCAAATTGCGAAAAAAAAAAATGGCGCCTGGGCGCCAAAAATCGTACCTGCCGCCCACAGAGTATAACACTGCTAAGAAACTGAAATTCAGTACTAAGTGCGGCTCCTACATACACACCTCTAGAAAAAACATTTTAAATTTTCTCTTTGTAGTCTAAAAAACAATTTTTTGGTTGAATTTCCCCAAAAAAAACCTTTGTTTTTTTTGCACTCCACCCCCTGCACGGGTTTTTTAAAAATTAATGCAGAGTAACTTGTAGCTGGTTTTCTTTTCCCCCTGAGGTTGGAGGTCTGAACGGGGCCTAAGAGGGCTATCAATAAAATTAAAAAAAAAAATTTTTTCCCCACCTGTATTGAGGTCCCCTTTTGCTGTTGGGAGGTGGGTTTAAGCGTTTTGTTAAAAAAATGTTAAATAAGAACCTAAAAATTTTTTTCTTGTTTAAAAGGGTAGCAGAAATATTTTTCGAAAAATTCCTATGTGCCTTTTTGAGTTTTTTAGTGCTAGTAGTGTGCTGCTGATATTGGACTATGTTTATATTCTCATGTAGTCACTCTTGCTACCTTTGTCTATCATTCTTCTTCCTGCATCTCATCCCTAATTACCTTGGACATGGATGGGTATTGCAGACAGACTGGAACCAAGCAGAACGCCTCGTCAAAGGCGACTAATATACTGATGGTTACCTTTAATATATCTTTAGATTTAGGTAGAATTGACCTTTAAGCTGGCGCTTTCCTTGGTTCTCCGCATACTCGCATAAATCACTAATAGGATTGTCTGGTTTTCCAGCATTAAGCAAATCTAAAGTCTACATGATCTCCAATTGTTGGATGCAGTTGGATGCTGCTGTTCCCTGTTATCAGCCCTTAGAGATAGTAAAGTTTCCCAGTTGGATAGCAGACAGATCCCTCCTCTCATTCTTACCACCTTATCTCCAGTTCTTAGAATGATACTAGCTGCAGATTTCATGGTTACTGCTCCTTTTTGTAGTTTGGTAACGTTTGTAGGGTCACAGGTTGCTGTCGGAGACTGGGGACGTTTCATCACAGGAAGTCACTAGCCTCTGAACGAGCATTTCCTTGGATATAAGCGATGTGGGTTTGGTCTGACAAATCAGGTTAATAAACAGGCAGATCTTGCTCCGAGCAAAACACATGTGGATATAAGCAATACAGGAAAGGCAATGCTACAGGCAATGGCAGGTATGAGATCCTTGCCATATGCTATAAAACCCCACCGCTGCTGGATTCCTGCTGCACCATAAATTCCTGGTTTCATCTGCACACATTGGATTTTCGTGTTTGGAATTGGTTGAGGGGGATGAGTGTAATAAAATCTTTATTATTTATGTTTTCTACCTCCAATCCATTCTGTCCTTTGCAAGAAAACAGGAAAAAAACAAGTTTTTCTTGCATTGATTGGAATTTTCCTTTAATGTTATATAAACTGTTAACTCTATACAGTGACATGGTGCATGTGCCACTCCACCCACCACTACTAATGCAACAAGGCATCACATAACATGCTTAAAGAGGACCTGTCACTGTTCCAGATACAGGCTGTTCCCGGGTTACAAACGGGATAGGGACTACGGGTTTGTTCTTAAGTTGAATTTGTATGTAAGTCAGAACAGGTATATTTATTAAATGTAACTCCAGCACGAAAGGGCTTTTTTAGTTTTGGATAGTGCAGGGAAGGGTTTTTACATTTGACTTGCTAGCTGTGCCCCTGTTAAGAAGATTTCACCTCATGTGCTGCTGTGGCATGCTGGCACTTGTTGTTCAACAGCTTCTATCTGCTGTGGAACATGGAACTACAAGTGCCAGCGTGCCCCATAAGTCTCCGTTTGTAACTAGGGGATGGATGTAAGTTGGAACGGTGTAAGTTGGGGACTGCCTGTACATCCGTTTTAGTAAATTATGTTTCCTGTGAACTAAAAATTCTGGAGAATCTTCTCCTATTACTCTGTCTTGTGCGGTTCCTCTGTTATTCCACCTAGAAATGTATTACTGAATCAGTCAGATGGGTGTTACCATTTCCAGTTTTCAAAGGGGTATGTCTGTCCGCACTGATTGGACAGTGTCAGACTGTGCAGGGACATTCCACTAATTGGCAACACCCAGCTGACAGATTGTTAATGAATTTCTAGGAGGAATAGCAGAGGAACTGCACAACAGAAATTTGGGGAAATATGCTCCAGAATTGTTATTTCATGGGGAACACAAGTATTTACTGAAACAGACATATCGGGAATGGTCACAGATCTTTTGTAACCATACTTGCCAACTTTCCCGCTATGTCCGGGAGAGTCGACCAGTCTCCCAGGTGACACTGGGCTAATCCTAGCCAGTTAACCTCCTAGATGGTGTGAACATCAGGAGTAACAGCATCTAGTTGGTTAACATAAAGAGGGAGCGTAGGAAAAGTACTCCCTTTCCTGTATTTAAGTAAAAAGTCAGATTAATGAAAAATTTAAAAAAGGTTAAAACCTATAAAAAACCCATTAAATAATTATTTTAAAACCACAAAAGCGCATAATTATTTCCTCAACTAAAACTTCTTATTCCCCAAAAAAATATTTTTAAAAAAAGTTTTAAAAGGTCAAGTTTAAATTAATAAAAAAAAATAAAGATAATGAAACTTAAAAATTTACTTACCTCAAGGTAAAATGGAAAATCATTTTGAACACTTAAATGTAAACTACCAATGTAACAATCACACTTCTGTGAAATCAAGCTGTCCAGTTATGAGTTTACACTCATTGTGAATCAATTTCTCCTGCTGTTGTACAAATGGAACAGACAACAAGTAGAAACGATAGGCAATTAGCAAGACAGCCCCTATAAAGGAGCGGTTCTACAGGTGGTGACCACAGACTATTTCTCTGTGCTCATCCTTTTTAACTGTTTTGGTCACTTTTGCATTGTCATTGCGCTCATCCTTAGAGGTAGCGTGAGGCGATGTCTGCAATCCACAGAAGTTGCTCAGGTAGGGCAGCTCATCAAGGATGGCACATCAAGGCGAGCTGTGGCAAGCTGATTAGCTGGTTCTGTCTAACTTCTCCTTTGTGCTAGGTGGAACAGGAGGGGCAGTGCCAGAGCCCTGCAAAATGACCTCCAGCAGGCCACTAATATCCATGTGTTTACTCATACTGTCAGAAAAAGACCCCATGAGGGGGGTATGAGGGGATGACGTCCACGAGTCGGTGTTGTGTTTGTGGCCCAACACAGTGCAGGGTAATTGCAATTTGCCAAAAAACACCAGATTTGACAATGGTGCCATGTGCTCTTCACTGATAAGAGCAGGTTCACACTGAGCACGTCACAGACATGACAGAGTCTGGAGACGCCGTGGAGAACGTTCTGCTGCCTGCAACATCCTCCAGTGTGAGCGGTTTGGCAGTGGGTCAGTAGTGGTGTGAGGAGGCATTTCTCAGGAGGACTGCACAGCCCTTCATGTGCTAGCTAGAGGTACCCTGACTGCAATTAGGTACCGGGATGAGATCCCCAGACCCATTGTGAGACTATATGCAGGTACAGTGGGCCCTGGGTTCATTCTGATGCATGACAATGCTAGGCCTCATGTGGCGGAAGTGTGTCAGAAGTTCCTTCATGTTGAAGGCATTGATGCTATAGACTGGCCGGACCGTTCCCCAGACCTGAATCCAATTGAGCACAACTGGGACATCATGTCTGGTTCCATCCACCAATGACACGTTGCACCGCAGACTGTCCAGGAGTTGACTGATGCTTTAATCCGGGATTCAGGAGGAGATCCCTAAGGAAAACATCCACCATTTCATCAGGAGCATGCCCAGGCATTGTAGTGAGTTCATACAGGCACTTGGGGGCCACACACACTACTGAGCTTCATTTCCTGGTCTTGAGGCATTTCCACTGAAGTTGGATCAGCCGGAAATTTGATTTTCCACTTTTGAGTATCATTCCAAATTCAGACCTCCATGGGAAATTAATTTTGCTTTTCATTGATCCTTTTTATGTTGTATTGTTCTCAATACATTGCAACCGCAATATTTCATTCATTGAGATTTAGGATTTGGGATTTTAGTGTTCCTTATTTTTCTGAGCACCGTAATGATCAGGGTAAAGCATCATGAGATGCTGCCCGACATCACCTGGTGCAGAGTAGTTCTGGAGCAAAGAGGAGTGGTCTGGCATCATTCAAGTTTGCATGACGCCGAATAGGCTATCCGGCGACCAGGTAAAACCCATTGTTTGTCGGGACATGCTGCCTACAGAAATGAAAGTGAACAGCCAAACAAATGATCCTAAGACATGAACAATCCGTGTGGTGGTTCACCTTGAACCATTGGGCAGGGTGAAGGCTTCTTTTAAAGGGACACTTCCATCAGAAAACAGTCTTTTTTTTGTTGAAACCAGTATTCCTGAAAAAAAAAAAAATTCATTTTTTTGGCAGTATATTTTTTTTAGTTTGGCAAACCTGTGTAATCAGACATTAGATATACAATCTTGTCCTTTGATCGTAAAGATAAAACTCCTGAATGGCCGGGCAGGTTAATTTCACTTGACTGTAGTTGCAGCTTACCTGCATTTAGTTTCCTTACAATTAGTAGGTGTAGACACACTGATCGTGCTATTGTTCTCTGGATAGGCCAAGATAAAAATTAGACCAGACCAACAGGGCAAAGACAAGAGCCATAGATGAAAGGATCATTGGTTACAGGCTTTTTCTCGCTACAAAAATCATATCTCTAATGATGGGGACAGTAAAAATAAGCAATTTTGTAATTGGTTTGCATCACCTAAGTCACTTAGTATAGCAGATCTGAGCTAATCTGTGCATCTATTTCTGCAGCAGCTGGACGGGACAGGCCCCCATTTCTGTGATTGGCTGACTAATATGTCATTCAGCCTTTTGGGACACCCCCCCAGATGGGAAACGCCCCTGCGCTGTGATTGGCTGCCTGCACACTCTGGGCGACATGTATGAATCTCGTCACGTCGGGGCGCGTGTTTCCGCCAGTTCTCCGGCGAAATTTGCGCCTGATTTATGTCATTCATACCATGCGGAGTATGAATCAAAAAATCGCCTTTATAAAGGCCTAAAACATTCTCTGAAAAAGAGCTCAAACCCACTAAAAAAAATACATAAATAAAATAACTTTCCAAAAATCTAGAACGGCGCTACATCGGGAATTTGGATATTAAAAATTGTCGGGAAATACAGTAATTCAAATTCTGTAAACTCTTCTCATTGGTCGGCAAAAAACAGCCAATCAGAATAGGAGCAACAGAGACCCATTACAACCTATGGAGAAATATTGACCAATCAAAGGTGGGACATTCAAAATACAGTAAAAATGCAGAAAAGAGCTGATTGGCTGCGCTAGCGGGGGCTTGGCTATCCCGGCCAATCAGAGCGCGAGCTACTTTGTCCCATTGTAGTCAATGGAGAGATCGGGGCACTGAAATCTCAGCTCTCAGCGCCATGCGGCATGGAGTATGATTAAAAAAATCATTTTTATTAGGTGTAAAATATTATCTGAAACAGAGCTGAAACCTTCTAAAAACATAAATCAATCAAATCCCTAACAACGCGTTTGTCGCCGAAACCGGCGCTACATCGGGAATTGGGATATAGAGAATTGCCGGGAAATACTGTAATTCAAATAGTTTAACCGCTTCTCATTTGTCGGC
Source organism: Phyllomedusa bahiana (assembly GCA_025379985.1). Classification (NCBI taxonomy): domain Eukaryota; kingdom Metazoa; phylum Chordata; class Amphibia; order Anura; family Hylidae; genus Phyllomedusa; species Phyllomedusa bahiana. The sequence continues at coordinate 75,886 of JAODAL010012182.1, read as the reverse complement.
AGAAACCAACCAATCAGAATAGGAGCGACAGGAAACCATTATAAGCTATGGAGAAATATTGACCAATCAAATTCAAAGGCGGGACAGTTCAAAATACAATAAAAATGCAGAAAAGAGCTGATTGGTTGAGCCCAGGCAGCAGATAGGAATCCACCAATCAGATGTAGTGCGTCTATTTTGAATGGAGAAAGAAGGGCGCGATAGAAGGGTCTATGGGAAATATTCTAGTACTGTGATTGGTTGGTGTGAAGAGGAGCTCGTCCTGCTTAGCCAATCAGCAGCTGAGCTACCTTCTCATAGAGTTCTATGGGGAAAAGAAATGCAGAGCGAGCTCTGTTTGTGATTGGCTAAGTTAAAAGAGGCGCGGTTATTTGGACCAATGGGAGAGCGAGTGACGCTCTTATGGGTTTTCTAATGCAATCTGTAATAAAACTGTACGTGCCCGAAATCAAATGATAATACTCGTGAAGTTGTACCGATGTGTATATAAAATGATCAATAATATGAGGGTAACTAAAAAAAATAAAAATAATTCAATCCTCACTGCAGCCATCAGAGCGCAACAGAGGGGAAGACAGAGAGACAAGTCAGGAAGTCATGTGTGTAGGGGAACTTTGAAAAAAAATTACATAAAAAAGCAAAACCAACCAATTAAAAAAACACAACATACAATCTCATACTGCTTATCAATATATGAAAAAAATGATGGTAGTGTCCCTTTAAGGTGTACTGATAGACTTGCAATAAGTCTCTAAAAGACAATTATTGGCTGTGTGAAAGGAGTCTAAGGCTATGTTAACACGGCTTATGCCCCACAATTACGCCGTGTGGACGGCGGCGGGGCGGGAGCAGGGGGCCCATAGACATTCATTACCAGCGGCGCGTATACGCCGCTGGTAATTCACATGTCACTTCTCTCCCCCCGCGGCGTATTCGCCGAGCAGGGAGAGGAGACGTAATCCATAGATCTCTATGAGAACTGTGGATTACCGTAATGACTGGGACGTATTCCAGCCGTAATTCGTGCTCTACGACGCATAATTACGGACTGAAATACGTCCCATTTTAAGCCGTGTGAACATTGCCTAAGTGTAGTAGCTCCAAATACTCGAGAAGTATCTTTTTTTTTAGGTACAGATTATATATAGAGCTTCATATTCTCTACTGCAAACTCTTTTAGAGCATAGTAATCAGAGGAAGCCTGCAGCCGTCTCTTGTTTTGGCTATGAGGATTTATGAGACAATGAATGAACAGTTTTCAACTACTGTTAACGACTCTAAACCTGTTTACCAAAAGGACAGAACAGAAGCAATAGGAACTGTATGGAGCTTTTAACTGTATGGAGCTTTTATCCTGTGGCCAGTGCATTAACAAGAAACCGGATAAAAATGATATAAAAAGACACGCACAGCATTGTCAAAGTATCATTTGATTTGAAGAGATTTCCAGGATTTATAAATCATTGCGAGCTGCCCTAGTATTCCTATTGTCCAGTAAAGACATGTTAAATGACCATGGCGGCCAGTCACTATAGTCTGAATATCACTGAAGCTGCCAAGGATTGTCTGCCATGGTTACCTAATGGCCTAAAATGCATCTTAAAATGCAAACGTTGGAACATTTTGGAGCATCTCCTTTTAGATGCGTGTGTTATAGACACTTATGGTGCCTTATCCAACAAAGGGGCATGGCTAAACTAGAAAGAGGTGTGTTTTTGTGGGAAGAGGCGTGGCTTAAATATCTTGCATACAATTTTGTTGCAAAGTAAGCCTTCCATTAGTTGACATAAAAAGTTAGATTCTAAAATAATAAAAATAAGTTTGAAAAAAAAAAGTTAGATTCTAAGGGTATGTTCACACAGCGTATTTGGGCGCGTATAGTACGTGCCGCAATACGCCATGTGTTTTGGAAACACGCGCTGATCAGCACGTAAAACCAAAGCACGGCCCCATAGACCTGCAATGTCAGTGGCGTGTAAGTGCCGTGAACAATTGACATGTCAATTCTCTCCCCGCGCGTACCATACGATCGGATTGTACGCGCAGAGAGATGATGAGTAATCTATAGTTCTCTATGAGAGCTATGGATTACCGTAATTGCGGCGTGCATTTCGCTTTATACGTGGCGAGATGCACGCCGCAATTACGGTAATCCATAGCTCCCATAGAGAACTATGGATTACGCCTCTTCCCCCCTATCGTATTGTATGCGCAGGAAGATAAGTGACATGTCATTTATTCGCATCGATTACGCGGCGCGAGTAATGCATGTCAATGGGGCCGGCACGCTGCCGCCCTCCCCCCCTCCACCCCCGTGCCTCGGGAGTACACGCTGATTAGCGCAAGCTCCCGAGACACACGATGTATTGTGGCGCGCACTGTACAAGCCGCAATACACCCGCCAATACTGCCTTAATGGCACCTCTGCCGTTACCTGGAACAAAGATTCAACTTGCTGCCCTAGTCTTGTATATATGTTATACATAGCCAGAGCAATTCAGTATGGCTGGTTGCTGGCACTCCCCTGGCAAACAATGCACATCCTCAGCCGACCCCTCCACATATACAACATGTACACAACTTTGTCTTTCTCCATACACCTATCAAATAGGACATAAGTAGACCACTTTAAATGTGTATACATAGAGAAGGAGACCAGATTGAAATGTTAAAGGGGTTGTCTCATTACATCGATTCATCCTACTTCAGTCCTCTTTTCTCTGCTTCATTTTTTAATTCAGTGGCCGGGTTTATTGACTTTACTGGCTACTACTGGCCTGTAATGATGAGTTGCTGAGGACACCAGGTCTGTTGCCATAGCGATCAGCACTGGCGGCCTATCAGGAGAGATTGATCAGGTATGTAGCTAAAGCGGCCAGCACTGGCAACTTATCAGGAGAGATCAAACAGGTCTGTAGCTATAGCGACAGCCTATCAGGAGAGACTGATCAGGTCTGCAGCTATAGTGACCTGAAGAGCTGATGCAGCCCATAAAAAAGGGGATATCTAGGAATAGGTAGGACACTGGTAATGGACACATATTGCAAAGTGACTTGTTTTTGCAAGATCTTTAACATAAAAAGCAACGATCCTGGTAGTGAGACAACCCCTTTAAACTATGCAGGATACTGATTAGTGTTAGTACACAAACGTCTTCATTACCCTTCTGTATCTGATCCTCTGGGATTACCCGTCCCTTGCTAATCAGTGCCCTGCTCTAAAAGGACGTGTTACTAAGAGGTCAGACACCATGACTTGTTGGCTTTAGGTGCCGTCCACTAAATCTTTGAGCTTTTCAAACATGCACACATCCCCGGGATTAGCTGAGTAATCAGTCGCTCCCTGTGTTTGACAGCCAGCATTGCTTGCACTGACTGGTCCATTTCTCAAGAATAACACATGAATTGGTGAGGGTGAGGGACGAGAGACAGGCAGAGGCCAAATAAAGAAGGACACCCTCCCATGTTGTCCTTATGTGATTAGAAATATCCATTGCTACACAGGCTCCGGGATGTCCACTGCTTGATGCTGGCCTCAGCTGTTGTCTCCTACAGTTGCTTGATCTTAAGAATCCCAGATGCCACACATAGAAACCCACCCACCCATCTAGTAGACGGTAGCTGCTGAAAAATGCTGTCCCCATATGGTTAATAATGAAATTCAAGAGTGGAGGAATAACGTGTTGTGAGACGAGCTGGGGATCACGTCTCATATTACCTAATGGTGAGGGTAACATTTCCCTGTTAAAGAGGAGGGTACATACCATTTTAAGAGACACTAACCCTAAACTGTATAATATGTACCATTGCTGCGCAGTTGATGATATTAATTTATTCCTGATATGAACCATTTTACACTGAGATGCGGCCCCTCAATAGGTCATTGTTGCCACAGTAAGTAACTTGCTGCATTATGTGCGATCGTCTACATTGAATACAATTGTAGGGAACTCTGGGCTGTGACAATTATTAGGCCTTGTCCCCACGGCACGGGTTTTTGGACTGTTTTACAGACTGTTTTTGGTTTTGAAAACCATCTGTAAACTGGCTGTCAAACTTTAGTACGGACCTTTAGGCTGCGTTCCCACTGCACAGGACAAATACCGGCCAATTTGCTGGCTGGTATGTGCCCTGTTTTGCGGCCGTCCCCACAGCCGTGGGGAGGGGGGGGGGGGCGGCTTTTCTCTGCGATGAGCGGAGAAAAGCCCTCACCCGTCACATTGAGATGCACAGATTCCGTCCGGAAACCAGACGGAAGAATGTGCATGTTCAATGTTTTGCGGCCGGACCGCGTGGGGACTGCTGCACGAAAACCCATGCTGTGGGGACATGCCCTTATGGAAAATCCATACCGCAGTCCCCACTGCACGGATTTTCTGCCAGACGTTTTTTTAGACCGCTGGTGGTCCGAAAAACATTGAACATGATTGACCGGTATTTGCTCACTGCCGTGGTGACGGGCCCTTAGGGCTATTCAATTTCAACAACAATGTGTTTATCGATATTAATTATTATGATTATTTTTTAATAGAACAGCAATGGGACCTGATAGGTATTGGAATATATAAAATTGCCAATAGAGAACCTTCAGGGCAGACAGCCCCAAATAGAATTTGAACACTAAAGGCGACATGTCAGAAAAATGGCGGCGCCGTGGCAGTTTTTAGGCGCATTAAATCAGTGTGAAGTGCGGCAGAAAGTACGACCCTTTCAAAAATCTGCCGTCTGGTCTACCTTGCATAGTAAACTTATTGAGCCTAAAAAGGTGTATTGTGCCCATTGAGGTGCATTGCGCAACTTGCGGCGCATAGCGTATCACCGGTAGTGTATGTAATGCGCCTATGGAGGTGCATTGCGCAACGGAGACGCATAACGTATCATTACTAGTGTATGTAATGCACCTCAATAGGTGCATTGCGTTATGGAGGCGTACATCATATCACTGCTAGTATATGGAACGCGCCATTTTTAGGCGCATTACAGTGTGTCGTACTCGACATATAATGCGCCTAGTTTTGGTCTATTACAGTTCCTTTACATCAAGAATATGGCGTCAAAAGTGTTTTTGGCGCAAAATAGAACAAAAAACCGACGCCTGCATATTGGGATATGTCGCCCTAAACCGATTGTGTGCTCTTTTTCTCGGCTTAGACTTCTAGCTTTGTAAAATTCCACTGCATATACTGGAGCGTGTGCCTGATTTTTATACTCCCTGGATCAGGCATCCTCAAACTGCGGCCCTCCAGCTGTTGGGAAACTACAACTCCCATCATGCATTCATATAATCTACAACAGTGGGCATGATGGGAGTTGTAGTTCCCCAACAGCTGGAGGGCCGCAGTTTGAGGATGCCTGCTCTGGATTATCGAATGCTGAATTAGAGGATTTATAACTATACTTTGCACTCACATACATATATATTCTGACAGTAGTAATTTATATCTGTTTTATTATTTACAGATTACTGTTATTATTGTAACTGCTCTGTTTCCTAAAATAAATCACTCAATCTACACTACACATAAAAGTCTATCCACCCTCTGAGCTGTCAAATTCATGGACCTTGCTGAGCCACTAGAGCTGAAGTTAGTACAGAGGACAAGGAGGTCATAAGCAGTTAAAGGGGTATTCCTAACGCATAACGTGATGGTATATTAGTAGCATATACCATCACTTTATGATCAGTAGGATGTCCATGCGCTGGAACCACTACTGATCATGAGAAGGAAGGGCCCATAGCACTTATCCATTACTGTGGGCCCTTCATGCTCTTTCCCAGGACAGTGGCCACTGCAGCTGAATGGGCTAGCTGTAAGTTCCTGAACAACCAGGTGGCCCGTTGGGCTGATATGCAGGGAGAAACAGAAAGGACCCTTCTTTTCCAAGATCTTTGTAGGTCCTAGAGGTAGGATCCCTACCACTCAAACTAATGAGGTTTCTTTTTGTAATACTGAGGGTTAAAGGGATATTCACATCAGAAGAATATCACTAGGATAGGATATGAAGGCTGCCATCAATTACCAACACATTTTCAGGTGTATTTTATGGTAATCCGCTTGTAATAGGATATCCAGCACAACAAGAATGTATTTTCATTAAAAATTATCCTTTTTTGCATTTGTTTGAAGCATAAAATTGGTAACACCAAATAGAAAGCAGTATCAGTGATGGTACAAAACGAGACATGGAGACTAATCCTCGCTTACACGTTTTGGGCAAAAGAATATGCGCCCTAACTCAAAACTACTGAGATAATGAATTCAAGTTATTGCGTAATATACCCAAGCTATTGGGATGCAGTATCTAAGCTATTGGGATGCATTTTGGCTATTGGGATATTGTATCTAAGCTATTAGGATACATCTAGGCTATTAGGAAGATGTATCTAAGCTACAGGGATGCATTTTGGCTGTTGGGATATTGCATCTAAGCTATTAGGATACATCTAGGCTATTAGGATGATGTATCTAAGCTATTGGGATATTGTATCTAAGCAATTAGGATACATCTAGGCTATTAGAATGATATATCTAAGCTATTGGGATGCATTTTGGCTATTGGGATATTGTATCTAAGCTATTCGCATACATCAAGGCTATTAGGATGACGTATCTAAGCTATTGGGATGCATTTTGGCTATTGGGATATTGTATCTAAGCTATGTGACCCATCTAGGCTATTGGGATAATGTATCTAGGTGATTGGGATGCATCTAGGATATTTGGTGGATGTAGCATGGCTATTGAGATGGTGTATCCAATCTATTAGAATAGTGTATTACATCTATCAAGCTATTAAAATAGTTTATTTTATTGATTTAAACTATGGGAATGGTGTATCTCATTATGTGTGACATAAAAAGATTTAGTCAGATAGTTAATGGCATGTATGTTATTAAGAATCCTCCAAAATATACGAACATAAAGCGCAGAAAACAAATGTATGATAAAATTTTACTTAAAAAGGGCAAAATGAACTGTGATCGGCCCGTACTGTGCGACTTATCCCCCTATCAGAGCTCATTTCAACAAGTTTTTTTTTAGGAACATCCTCTGTTTACTGTGGTTGACTGACAGTCATTGATGCAGATCTACACTTTTTATGACGGGGAGCAGATGTTCTTAAAATATCATTAAGAGTATGTTCACATGGCATAATTGTGGCGTGTACAGTACGCGCCCCAATTACGCCGGGTGCTTTGGGATCACGCTGATCAGCGCGTATTCCCAAAGCATGGGGGGGGCGGCAGCCCACTGGCCCCATTGACATGCATTAATCATGGTGCATATTCGCCATGATTAATTGACATGTCACTTATCTCCCCGCGCGTACAATACGATCGTATTGTACTCGCGGGGGATGATGCGTAATCCATAGTTCTCTATGAGAGCTATGGATTACCGTAATTTATGCGGCGAAATGTGCCCCAAAATAAGCTGTGTGAACATACCCTAAGGCCCGGTTCACACGGCTTATTCAAGCTGTAATTGCGGAACGGATTTCGCCCGCAAGTACGGCTTGAATAAGGGGCGGGGCGAGGGGGGGGCAGTTTCCTGGCCCCATAGACATGCATTATCCACGGCGCGTATTGCGCCTGGATAATGTGCAGGTCACTTTCTCCCCCCGCGGCGGATTCGCCGAGCGGGTAGGAGAGACGGAATCCACTGTTCTCTATGAGAGCTGTGGATTACCGTAATGACAGGGACGGATTCCAGCTGTACTGCGGCGCAATACGGCTGGAATCCGTGCCCAAAATAAGCCATGTAAACGGCCCCTAAGAGTATAACTAACAGGGTAGTAAGCAAAGCCGATACTATGGGATCTAGCATGTCAAGTGTTGAAGGATCTTCTGAGGACCAGGACAATGATCACAGAATGTGGTTTAACCTGGACAGGTTCTGACGGACCAACAAGGAAACAGGGGCAAACATGGGTGGACTCCTTAGTATGGGAGACCTGGGGTGGTTTTCAGAATGAAAGTCAGAGTAAGGCTGGGTTCACACAATGTTTTTTGACATGTATTTTGCAAGCCAAAACCAGGAGTGGAGCCTGCTTGGTGGGCCGCCAGCATCAACTCTACTGGTGGACTCTTCTCTGACAGTTTACAGTGTGCTCTGCCAGAAAAGAGTCCAGCTCATGAACAGGTGTCAGCCCCGCCCACCCAAGGCTAGCCCTGCCCACCCGCTTGTTATTCACCAATTTAAATTAATAGGCTAATCAGCCATATGGGGGTGGGGCTAGCTAATGAATGGGTGGGGCCAACGCCTGCTCATGAATGCACTTGATTCTTCTCTGGCAGAACGGGCTGCAAACTGCCAGATTTGAGCATTAAATGTTCTGAAACTGTTGCATCTTACAGAATAAGGGACACAGCGCTGGAAACAGCAGGTCTGTCACTAGCCTGTGCTGTCCTCAGCAAGGAAGGCATAACCTATATAACAGGTTCCCTTTAACAAAAGTTTTATTACCTCTGATTCTGACACAGGTTAGCCCCATAGCAATGAGGCAACCGCATCACTCCTCCCGTAGCGGAATCCGATAAAAAGAATGAACTTTTTTTTTTGTTCCAACTACAGATGTAAAATCCATGGTGTGGAAAATTCTCTGTGTGAGCAGCAGCGTGGACTGGTTATTCATGTGAATAGCTGTTGAAATCCATGAGAATTATAACACAGAATGGGTTTTGAATTCCTTGTTAAAATCCGTCGTGTGACCATATTGTGGTGAAAAAACCAGCTCATTCCTTAGGCTATGTCTGCACAGCATATGTTGAAATGCTGACCAAACTCCAACAGCATTTTAATATCAATGTACTGTGGTGGACCTCAGTTTTTGGTGGTGGTTTGTGCTAAAAAACTGCAGTCTGTTTTGGGATTTGCAGTGGTTCCGAACATTGAATTCAATGGCAGTCCGGGGGGAAGATCTGACATGTTTTAAAATCCGTCAGAATATGGCAGATTCCAAATCCGATCGGAGAAAATCCGTACTATGTAGACTACAGCACAGATTTTTTATTGCTGTCTATGGGGCAAAGGTTACAGTCAAATTTTCAGCATATTCTAAGTACTGAATCCAGCGAAAATCTGACCAAAAGCACGTTCTGTGTAGATGTAGTCTCAAGGCCGCATTTACACGGCAAAGACCAAATACCGGTCGGGATGGTCTTTTTTTTGGCACGCAGGGGGGCGGCTTTTGTCTGCGGTTTGAAGATTCATGCTGTCCCCCTTTGGACCAACATGTTTATGTTCTGCCCAAAAACCGGGCGGAAGAATGAACATATTCTTAGAATTATGATCCGCAAACGGTGTAAAAAACCGTCTGGCGGAAAATCCGTACAATGGGGACTGCTGCATGGATTTTCTATTAATGTCAATGTAAAAGATTGACAGTTGGTTTACAAGCAGCTTTCAAACCCAAAAACCGTCTGTTAAACCAACAGAAAACCTGTGCCGTGGGGACAAGCCCTTATTGTCAGTCAATTAAAAAACTATAGCGCTTAAGAAATGGACACATTTAGAGTATGTCCACACGCCGTGTTGACTCCGTGTTTACATACGCTTTTAGATACGTGTTTGGATCCATCTGTAGGACCCTAAATGGACCCAAACACACATCTAACAGATAGCAACGTGATTTACATTGCTTTTAATATGAAACACGCATCAGCGTTTACGCGACTGATCACCGATACGCGTCTCATTGCGTCTTTCGGATCTGTCCCAAGAATCAACATGTCAATTCTTGATCCGAAAGACGCAGAAGGAGCCCTTTAACAAACTACAGGGTGCGATCCTGCTGCATCCAACACGGATCAAAACACGCATCTGCATGTTGGATACGTGTTGGATCTGTTTAGGATCTGATCGACGCAGCGTTATGGGATGCGATTTTCGGATCCAAAATCGCCATATAAACATACCTTTAGGAGCATATATATATATATATATATATATATATATATATATATATATATATATATATATATATATATATATATAGTTTCTAAACCCACTTCACTCTTACAAATATGTGAGCTGTAAAGTCAACTCAGTCTAGTCCTGGTGTCTTCATCCACTGTTTACATTTTACTTGTTCCTTAAGTAAACTTCTGCTTGCACTGGGACATTGGGCTGGGGATCCTGCTCCTGTGCTGGACCCTCATGTCTGTGGGAAAGTGAAATAATCCTGGTAATGATCAGTCTTGCCCCTCCCTGCACTCTCTCCCTGCTGTAGTAGTCTTCCTGAGTCATTAGTCTGGCCAGTCCAGAGCTGCTGAGAGGAGGCTGCTCTCTCCCTGCCCCTCATAGCTCATACCTTCACATTGTAAGGCTATTTGTTTCCCCGGAGAAGTCAGCATGGATGGAAAGATTACTTAGCCCTGGCCGAAGGAGTTTTGGTTAATTAGAGCTTGTCCTGGGAGCTCTGCACTCTCATCCATGACTGAGCTACACGTTGTAGTTCACACAAGGAAAACCCAACACAGCCATGGTCCCTGTGCTGGGCAATGCCAGCTATGCCAATCACACAGGACTGGTAAGTTGCAAAACTTTAGCTGTCAAAGCAAACTTTGCGATTGCTGCGATGCAGAACTAGAACAGAATGTAACTATGAAAATGTCTAGAAGGCTGAATCATTCAGTGCGGCTGGAGTGTGTCAGATGTACTAAGCACTGTAATGCATGTGTATCATTTGTTTGCTAATCATGCATTGTAGCAATGAAAGTTAATATTTCACATGTATGGAGATATATGGAGGTCTGAGAGGAGTTCACCACTATCCGTAACAAATGCAAATATATGTATGTACTATCTACGCATTCTGCAATATGAGAAAAATGTGCTAATACCTTATATATACAATTATGTATACACATATGTACACACACATACACACTATATATATATATATATATATATATATATATATATATACACAAACACAATATATATGTATATAGACACACATATATACACACATTATATACATATATACACACATGTACACACATACACATTATATACAAGTATATACATATATACACACACACTATATATATATATATACACACACACATTATATACATATAATGTACTACATACTACTGTTATTACCTATGTATGTAAATGTAGCATTACTGTTACCACTATGACAACAATTCATGTCACTGCTAATGCATGTACTGAATGTGTGTGTATATATATATAATTATATATTATATATATATATAAAATATATATATATATATATATGGCATCTACTTCTAAGATTTGATTTGACAATGGAAGAAGTGACTTCATATTACTATAGTTTGTATGTACTGATCAGGCACTTGAAAAATAGTAGTACATTTGTGTAGAAGTGCCATTAATGCAACTATAAACTATATTAATGCAACCATAAATATTTGTCCATCCATCCATCTATATAGCATTGGAATATTACTACATACAAAAAAAACCATAGCAAGAAGTTAATGTATTTGTAGCACTGCGTAAAGTACTCCTGCGACTGTGGGTATTAATAGGACATGGTGAGATTTATCATCTGGGCTGCCTTCAGTCATCTATTAACCACTTAAGGGCCCCATAGAGCCAAATCAAATGGGGCCCCCACCCATTACTAGTTCCTATTTTTTAACATATCGGTGGGCCCCTGACAGGAGTACTGCCCTATTGGCACCCTGCCCTATTGTGTACCAATACTACTATATATGTACAATACTACTGCTACAACAAAACCATAGCAAGAACTTAATGTATTTGCATATAGCACTGGCTAAAGTCAGGGCCATCTTTTCCATTGGGCATACTAGGCAGTTGCCCAGGGGCCCCACAAGTATAGGGGCCCCAAGTGGTGTATGTATGTCATAGGAATACAAGAAACATACCTTGGATCCCTTGGTTGGCTTTGCTTATTTAACTATTTGTTTGTTTTTAGGATGTGCAAACAGTTAAAAACCATAGTGGAGAAGGGAGCCAAAGGCTCCCTTCCCTGACAAACAGTCTTGTGGGCTTCAGGCTGCCGGTGTCCAGACATAAGTAGAGAGATAATATGGGTGTGCTTGGGTGGAGGGGGGGACTCGAGGAAGGGTCCACTGCAGTGCTAAGCCCAGGGGCCCATGATCCCGTTAAGACGGCTCTGGGTAAAGTACTCCTGTAACTGTGTGTATTAATATGGCATGCTGTATATGTATCAGTACTGTTACTATTGTGTATGTATGTGCATGTAGCATTGGGATAAACACTATTACTACTATAACACCCAGAGTAGCTATAGGTAAAGTCGGGACTCCATACAGTCAAAATATCTGCCTACTACCAGTTCCTATCTTGTACTAGATCAGCAGGCCCATTATGAAAAAGCTAATTAGGGCCCCTGACGGGAGTACTGCTCATAATGCTCTCAGAGGCATAACTTGAAGCTCCGGTGCCCTAGTGCAAAAAGTGAAATGAGCCCCCCAGCTATCATGTGCCACTTCCAATGCTGGTATCTCCTTACGTAGCAGGATGGCTTTTGGGCCCTCTTAGGATGCAGGGCCTGGTAGCGACTGCTACCTCTGCACCCCCTATAGCTATGTCCCTGACTGCTGTGATGGCACCCCTGATAGCACCCAAATGCTGTACTACTGATATAGAGTGATGAGATGATTACATTGGTACATATTGCTCTACAATTATGTATGGATTCTATAAGGCTAATATTAATATTTGGTCTCCTTCTATAGGTTGCAGACAGGTTCCCTGGCAGAGAAGTACCACCGGCCAGAAAAAGGTTACAGTCAGCAGATGAAGCTCTTCATGGCAGCCGCCCTCCTCCTGAGGGAGCTGGAGCAGCCTCTGTGTCTGAACTGTCAGAGGGACCTGGGGTAGGAGAATGGTGCCCTTACTGTCAAGCAAAACTGGCTGAATTGAAGAAACAAGCTCTCAATTTAGCCGTCCCTGGCTCCTTAATGGTAAGAGTGCATAACACTGACCATCCTCAAGTTTCCCTCAACTAACAGACTTGTCTTACACATTGTCACTAGCGTGAACCTTCAAGGGATTGTCCAAAAGAAGATTTAAAGAAGGTTTTGCTACAATAAGCACCACTTTTGTCCAGAGACTGTGTGTGGAATTGAATTGTCACTGCTTAGAGCAGGGGTGTCAAACTGCGACCCTCCAGCTGTTCAAAAACTACAACTCCCATCATGACCACTGTTATGGATTATTCAAATGCATGATGGGAGTTGTAGTTTTTGAACAGCTGGAGGGTCGCAGTTTGACACCTGTGGCTTAGAGGGGTTTTCCCATCTCCTACATGTATAGCATATTCCATAGGTGTAGTACACACAATTTTTGAGGAGTCCCCGAAACTACCCATTCTGAACAGAGCAGTGGCCGTGCTTGGGTTGTTACTCTACATTCATTTCAAATGGATTTCTAAGTAAAGGCAATTGACAACCCCTTAAAGTGAAAGGGACAGGGCTGCAATACTAGACAAAACTCTTGGATAAAAGGGGTGCTGCTAAAAGCAGATTAAAAAAAAAAATTCTGAACTTAATTTTTCTTAACACATTACTGCTTATGTACCTTTTTCTTGATTTTTGCTCTAAGTTGCATATTGGTTACTTTTATCTGGTATCTTTTTAATACTAGAAAAGTCACTACTGACCAACCTGGTAAGGGACTTTCAGTACAGGATCATCCGTGCGCAAAATTGATGATTGTAATTGTTGCAATATCTAGCTTTGTTTTCGGAAGAATGAGTGGAAACAATTGTGCACTGATGAAGACCTTAAATGGCTGTTCCTTTATCTAACAATGCTCGTTGGTCCATAGGGGGATGAGTAAAAATAGAAGATAAAACTCATAGGGCTTGTCCCCACAGCACGGTTTTTCAGCCGGTTCTTGGTTTTGAAATCCGGCTGTAAAGCTTTTACACGGACCTTAATGGAAAATCCGTGCAGCGCCCCCACTCACGGATTTTCCGCCTGGCGGTTTTTCAGACCTCCTGCGGTCCGAAAAACATAGAACATGTTCATCCTTCCGTCCGGTTTTCGGACGGAATATGAACATGTCTAGGTGAAGGGTGAGGGCAAACCGCGGAGAAAAGCCGTCACCCAGCGGCCGTGTGCACGGCACAAAAACGGGACAAATACCGGTCGCATAAATCGACCGGTATTTCTTCTGTGCTGTGTAAACGGCCCCTTACTTACCTCCCGGATGGTCACATTCAGTCCTGGCTGCCGGTGGGTTCATCCCGGAAGTAGCCAACGAACGTTCATCGTTCACATGACAGGTGCAGCAACGTCACATGCAAATGCCCTCTGTGGCCTGTAATTGGCTGCAGCTGTCATGTAACAGTGGAAATCACCGGAACTGAACAGGAGCGTCCGGGAGGCAAGTATGAATTTTATCTTCTATTTTTATTCATGCCCAAAGGACCAACGAGCATTATTAGATCCCAGAACACTCCTTTAAAGGAGTTTTCTCACTAGGCTGTTTCACCGATTCATAAGCAGTTTTACAATCACTTGGTCCCTTCAGGCTGTGGGTGGTTCTATAGCAGTGATCATATCTAGCGTCTCTAACTAGCTGAGCCTTTTAAATTGACAAGTGCAGGAGATGTTATTTGCTTCAGTAAGCACAAGGTACATATGCTGTAAGGACTGAAAACAATGGCTTATCTATAATCCTGTTAGAGATAATTAGTTTGCTCTGGAGCTCAGTCTGGCCATGGGGGTGACATCACTGCCTGCTCTAAGCTCTCTGCAGAGTTATGGCAACCAGGTAACCGTAGAAGCCTGTGTGCACTCAGAGCACGTAAAGTGTATCTTATTTCACAACTAAAGTAAAATATATTGATCAATGTATTTTGAAAAAAGTCTTCATGTAACTGCCCATTTATGTTGAAAGCTGATCTTTGTAGTGATAAAACTCCATTAAGATTCTGTCCATTACCTGTAGTAGGGTAATTTCATATTTGCCTCTTTGATGCAGTTTTAACAACTAAACTGTTCGTAAACAAAATAAAAAAATAAAACATATATAAAGGCTTTAGAAACTGTATCAAAACAGTACTTGTAAATGCAACTCTAATCCAAGTCATAACATAGTTGTAGACCATAAAATCCCTGTGTTTGTTTTTGCTGTGTTCTGGTCAGTAAAATATTTAGAGTAGTTGAAATTTCACATCTTGCCCTTTTTCCACCTGGCAAAAAGTTTTCATTATAAAACTCAGTCTTCCTGTAGTTTGGTATTAAACCAACTTTTTGGACAGGAGTTTTTTTGGAAATATTGCATGTGGATAATGTTCCTTAATAATGCACCAATCTGTATGCCAGTATAAGATTGACTACAGGTTTAGAGTGTTTTACTGTAAGGGCTTGTCCCCACGGCACGGGTTTTTGGCCGTTTTTTCAGCCGGTTTGCGGTTTTTCAGACCGCCTGAAAAACTGGCCGAAAATTAGCACAATTGTGCTCTATGGAAAACCCGTGCAGCAGTCCCCACTGCACGGGCTTTCCGCCCGGCGGTTTTTCTGCCCGCGGGCCGCTCAAAAGACATTGAGCATGTTCATTCTTCCGTCCGGTTTCCGGACGAAATTTGAACACCTCATCGCGGAGAAAAGCCGTCCTCCATGCGGCCGTGGGGGGGCCGCAAAACAGGAGAAATGCCGGCCGGCAAACCGACCGGTATTTGTCCACTGCCGTGGGGATGCGCCCTATATCTTATTATGTACATTGATCACTCATTGGTTAGCACTGTTGCTTTACTGCACTGAGGCCACTAGTTCTAACCCCACCACATGGCTTCCATTCACATTTGCTGTGGACCGTATGTGAATTATATACTGAGGGAAATTAGATTGTGGCTTCTGTGCAGTATTTGAGAGTATACTGTTTCTACACACACCTATAGTTCAATATGGGCTAATCATGAAAAGAGAAAAGTGGTAGGAACAATAAATATTATTCACCTAAAGGTACCTAACCACAACACCACATGCAAAATTAAATAAATCCAGGTGAAGCATTCAGCTAAACGCGCGTCGGGGCGCGTGTGCTTACTCCGGTCCTTATCCTCTTTATTTTTTGCTCATCTGCTGCCCATGACTTTTTAAGGTCGGGTATTATACCTTATACATATATATTTATTGTGTGTATTTATGACCATTTTTTTGGAGGATTAGGAATTTAGAACGGACATGGATCATGATGTTTCCTGATTTTGTGATTGTTTGGACTACTGTAAGCACATGCTTTGGTGCAGTGTTATTGCCATTATTTTAATGTATTTTAAAATTATTGTGTAACTTAAAGTAGTAGAAGAGTGAAGAAATCAGGCGATACCTTTTAGAGGCTAACTGAGTATATTTGATGGTGAGCTTTCGAGAGTACTCACTCTTTTCTTCAGACATGGTGTTATACAAGAACTGAAAACTTACAGACTTTTTATACACAAAAGACATGGATCTTCAAAGGATCTTAGAATTCTTAAAAATTACAAAATGCAATAAGTAGAGCAGTTATTTACAACAGGTCAAGAAATCAACAATCTGGAAACTTGTGAGTCGTGACAGAAGGGATCAGTAATTATTTCTCTTATCTGCTATCAGGGGTGATTTGTTGCCCTCACAGTTCATAGATAGTGTGACATGAAGCTGCTATGGATATTCAGTCCATTTTGCAGAGTTTTATGTGTAACTTAAATAAAGATTTATTTAATTTTGCATGTGGTGTTGGGGTTAGGTACCTTTAGGTGAATATACTTTTTCTATACAAACAACAGCTGATGATAAATAGCATTGATACACAGATATCCAGAATTGATAGGAAACTACATGGGCATGGGGTGTAGCTATATGGGCTACAGGGATAGCAATTGCTAGCAGGCCATGAAGCCTAAGGGGGGGCCCAAAGGCTCCTCTGCCTAATAGAAAGATACCAGTATTAATAAATGGCATGTGGGGGCCCTTTAATAAATGTTGCACTAGGGCCCATGAGGTTTGACACCTCTGACAAGGGCTTATACTGTTGCGTTAAGTTAACATGATGGATTCTAAACATGGAATTCGACATGGATTCAATGCTAAAATCCGTATGCAAATTCATAGGAATGGTCAGTCCATGCTGTAGTTCACACTGAACTACTGCATAGATTTTGCATGCAGCGAAGAAAACCATGGTGCGGGAGAAAAAAAAAAAAAGAATGGATGTGTTCATTCTTTAACGTGCATCCTGCTTCGTTTACTTTGGGCAGGGGCTAACCTGGTTCCAAATCAGAGGTGAAAACTGCCTATGCACAAATAAAATCCGACCTGCCAGAATATAGATGCACGCAGTGTTCTAACCATTGTGTGAAACAGGGCCCCATTGACTTCTATAGGTGCAATGTTATTATGACATATGGCTCCGAGTCCTGCTATAACCATGTCTATAAGCCCTTAGTATGATACTACCATTTCTGCATTGTACACATTTACTAAATACAATGTATTGCGTTTAATATTGGTAAACTTAAAGGGGTTATCTCACTACAAGGATCGCTGCTTTTTATGTTAAAGATCTTGCAAAAACAAGTCACTTTGTAATGTGTGTCCATTACCAGTGTCCTACCTATTCCTAGATATCCCCTCTTGTATGGGCTGCATCAGCTCCTCAGGTCGCTATAGCTACAGACGTGTGCGGTCTCTCCTGATAGGCTGCCAGCACTGGTCGCTATAGCTACAGACCTGGTATCCTCAGCAGCTCATCATGGAAGGCCTTTAAACACATCCCTGAATTCAAACATGAGAAAACAGGGCTAAGGTAAGATGAATTATTGTAGTGAGACAACCCCTTTAAAGGGGTTGTCTCATTACATTGATTCATCTTACCTCAGTCCTGTTTTCTTGGTTTCATTTTGAAATCCGGGGTGGGTTATCTGGCTTCTACTAGGCTGCAGTAGAAGCCAGGTCTGTAGCTATAGAAACTAGATTCCCACAAACCTAGGCAGTGAATGCACAGGGCTGCAAACCCCAGCCCAAATGGGTTTTCTAAGGAATTTCTGAAGGTGGGGTTTTAAAGGGGTTGTCTCACTACAATGATTCATCTTACCTCAGTCCTGTTTTGTCCGTTCATTTTTGAATTGAGTGTTTACTTGCTTCAACTGGCCTGCAGTAACGAGCTGCTGAGGACACCAGGTCTGTAGCTATAGTAACCAGTGCTGGCAGCCTATCAGGAAAGATCAAACAGGTCTGTACCTATAGCGAGCAGCGCTGGCAGCCTATCAGGAGAGATCAAACAGGTCTGTAGCTATAGCGAGCAGCGCTGGCAGCCTATCAGGAGAGATCAAACAGGTCTGTAGCTATAGCAACCAGTGCTGGCAGCCTATCAGGAGAGATCAAACAGGTCTGTAGCTATAGCGAGCAGCGCTGGCAGCCTATCAGGAGAGAGAGAACAGGTCTGTAGCTATAGCAAGCAGCGCTGGCAGCCTATCAGGAGAGATCAAACAGGTCTGTAGCTATAGCGAGCAGCGCTGGCAGCCTATCAGGAGAGATCAAACAGGTCTGTAGCGATAGCAACCAGCGCTGGCAGCTTATCAGGAGAGAGCAAACAGGTCTGTAGCTATAGCGACCAGCGCTGGCAGCCTATCAGGATAGATCAAACAGGTCTGTAGCTATAGTGAGCAGCACTGGCAGCTTATCAGGTGAGATTGAATAGGTCTGTAGCTATAGTAACCTGAGGGGCTGATGCAGCCCATACAAGAGGGGATATCTATGAATAGGTAGGATACTGTTAATGGACACGTATTGCAAAGTGACTTGTTTTTGCAAGATTTTTAACATAAAAAGCAGCAATCCTTGTAGTAAGACAACCCCTTTGAGTCCAAAATCTTTACATACTTACACATTGCAACAAAATGACCCAACATGTCATCTGTCACCTTGATGTGAACATTTTATGGCTTTACTCATATCAGTTCATTGTAGATCAGCGTCCCTAATTGATCTATAATTGAAAGCACAGAGCTCATCTCCCTCAATATTCAGTGCAGCCTCCAAGAGATATAATTGTTTCCCTGTTTGAGCCAACATCTGGTGTTCAGATAGACGGCAGTCACCCACCCAGGCTTCAGAATGTGCAATAATTACGAGCTGCATCATTCCTGTTGGTATCGTTTTTTTTTTTTTCCTTTTTGGAATGTTTGTGAGAAAGAAAACCGCTGTGACAATTAATGACAGGGTGACCCAATGCTTTGCTGTGTGATCTTGGCTCAGGAAGGAAACCAGCCCGTCCCTGTGACATGGGAGGGATCTGTGACAATAACATAACATTAGAACATGTTTCCGAGTTTAAAAGGGACAGTAACCTAAACATATTTCTGCACCTATTCTCATCTAGTGTGAGCCCTGCAAAAATAGAATAAAAAATTAGTCCCTGTATTCACTGGGCCTCACAATTTAATTTCCAAATTAACCTATTTGTGTGTTTTTGGAGTGTGGGTACATGGAGAAACACTAAAACGTAACTTTTTATTATATCTAACTCTTAACCTCTATACACACTATTTAAAAACCTGATCTCTATCAGTGTGTATAGAGGTTAAGAGTTAGATATAATAAAAGTTACGTTTTAGTGTTTAATAGATAGAGAACTGATAGAGTTTAAGTTTGCCTATGGCAAAATAGTAAATATAGTGATCAAAAGTCACTCTTAGTTCTCTTGCGAGATTCCCAATTTTTTGGAGATTATGTGGGTACATGGAGGGAACAGATGTTGTCCTTGGTGGAATTTAGACCCAGTACCCTAAGCACTGCAAGACAACAATGCTAACCTCTGGACCACTGTGCTGCAAGGCTACTGTGCTAACCACTGAGCCACTGTGCTGCAAGGCTACAGTGCAAACCACTGAGCCACTGTGCTGCAAGGCTACAGTGCAAACCACTGAGCCACTGTGCTGCAAGGCTACAGTGCTAACCACTGAGCCACTGTGCTGCAAGGCTACAGTGCTAACCACTGAGCCACTGTGCTGCAAGGCTACAGTGCTAACCACTGAGCCACTGTGCTGCAAGGCTACAGTGCTAACCACTGAGCCACTGTGCTGCAAGGCTACAGTGCTAACCACTGAGCCACTGTGCTGCCAGGCTACAGTGCTAACCACTGAGCCACTGTGCTGCCAGGCTACAGTGCTAACCACTGAGCCACTGTGCTGCCAGGCTACAGTGCTAACCACTGAGCCACTGTGCTGCCAGGCTACAGTGCTAACCACTGAGCCACTGTGCTGCAAGGCTACAGTGCTAACCACTGAGCCACTGTGCTGCAAGGCTACAGTGCTAACCACTGAGCCACTGGCTACTCTAAATATCATTTTGTATTGGACTGTGATTTTTTTTAAAAAAGCTTTGCATATTGGTCACGCTCAGTCGCGTGACCGCAGTCCATCCTTAAAGGGGTTGTATAATTTCATTGAATGGTCTTCAGAATAAGGGGACAGTGAATACAAGCAACTTTGCAATTAGATGTCATTAGCAAAGCTGTCTTGTTATCACAGGATCCCTTACCTTCTGTTTCTGTTTACACTGATATCCAGTGCTGGTCGGATCCCTCCTCCTTGCATTTCACTAGCTGAGAGCTAATTTACATTCTGTTGGCCCCCCCTTCCCTCCCCCTCCCGGGCTGTATTCACAGAGCTTGCAATCCTGCCCTTCACTCAAAGTAAGGGACCGGCACATTTTCACTCTGCACAGCCAGAAGAAACAGGATAACACTGCAGGGCTTCTATAATCAGGAAACAGCACAATTTTGCGACTGTGCCTAAACATAGATGGAGCATTAGGTGCCGAGAGCATTTCACTCTGCACAGCTCTGGAGAAGTTTATACAAGACTGGATTCAATTGTAACATGAATGCAAGCCTGTGGTATGTAAACAGCTCTTACATACTCTGCATAGGGAGAGACACAGTGACATGTGGAGGAGGGGTGGGGGGGGGACACATGGAGTCAGCATGAACAGTGAAGGGGGGATAATGCTGGGAGGGAAAGAAACGCCCCTGAATTTCTGTAACTGAGAGGCTGTGAGAGCACTGAAACAGGCTAACTGATGGAGCGATACATCCCCTTTAAAAGCTTTATATATTGCTCACACTCAGTCTCATGACCGCAGTCCATCCTTAATGTTGATATCCCACTATTGTCCTCCTGGAGACTGCACACTCATAATACCACATCATACATTAGGGTTCTTCCCTTAAAAAAAGTGAATTATGGAGCTCTTCTTTGAAAATGTCCAACAGTGGTTGTAAACCTTGGATTGAACAGATGGTTATCGGCGAATGCAATGGATCACAAAATTCCTATAACCAGCATTAGTGCCATGGTAGATGACATGTCCTGTCTTGCTGCTCAACAGGTGGAGACGCAAGCACAGGAATGCTTTAACTACATTGGAATCTTAATATATATGTAGGATTTAGAGAAGTGCAGCGTTACTAGATGTCATGAAACAATCTCATAATGTGGAATTATAGGAGGAGGTCTCCTTATATAAACATTTTTCTCATTCATCTTACTGTGCCATTGACTTCTACTGTATATTGTAGAAGTCTTTCTCCTCCGCTGGTGCCATATAAAGAAATGTTTAGAATAACGAATAACAGTGTTTATATCACCGCTACATGAGTTATATGCCGAGTACTAATGGAAGAGCAGGAGGTGCAGGATTTGGCTTAAAGATGCAACCAGAAATAGCTTTATCCTATATATTACACTCATGTTTCCACTCAAAATACAAATATTGGGTATGACTGGAAATTATGCAAGATTCACCCTTTTATATCATGCTCTCTGGTGTCGTTTTTCACACTATAGAGCTGGCCTTCATAGAAGTGAGATTAGATTCTGGAGATAGGACGCTGATCGAGGAATTTATTCAGATTGCCAGATTCTGAGTTTTGCCGCTTTTATTTGACAATTCTATACAATATCAGCAGCACTTTATAGGCACTAAAATGGTCAAAAAGGACATAAGAATTTTTTGGAACAGCGTTTCTGCTACTATGGAATATAGGAAAAAATTTGGGGTTCGTAGTGTACATTTTTTTAATCAAAACTGTAAATGCCCACCTACCACGGCAAGGTGACCCCAATTCAGGTAGGAACCTACGCTACATGCTACCTCCATTGGTGTCTGTTCAGACCTCCACATTTCAGGGCTAGAAGGTTCCAGCTATAAACCTAATCTTATTAAAAAGCCTGTGCAGGTGGGTGGAATGCATAAACCAAAATGGGAACCAGCCACTTCCCCATACAAACAGTCTGCTAACCAGATTTTGTTTTTTGACTGTTTGTATGGGGAGGTGGCTGGTTCCCATCTTGGAACCTTCTAACCCTGAAATGTGGAGGTCTGAACAGACACCAAGAGAGGTAGTGTAGGTTCCCACCTGAATTGGGGTCACCTTGCTGTTGTAGGTGAGCATTTACAGGTTTGATCAAAAATGTACACTAAGAACCTCACATTTTTTTCACATATTTCATAAAAGCAGGAGTGCCCATCCAAAAAATTCTTATGTCCTTTTTGACCATTTTAGTGCCTATAGAGTGCTACTGATATTGTATTGTGTTTGCATAGCTTACGACTGCCACACTAGTGTACACCTATACGCTTATGCTTCAAAACGGATGAGCTAACCAGATTTTTTTTCTTTTTTGTTTTTTGACTGTATTTGATAATTGGCATCCACCTCTTAGGAGGTTTCGCCTACCTCTGGATCAATACTGTAGAGTTCTAGGTTGGACTTGATGGACCTGTGTCTTTTTCCAACCCTATCTACTATGTCACAATGCCTAAATAATGCCTCCATACAGTACCCAAATATTATTTCCATATAGCGTCCCAGAACACTGCTGTTAAATTCCAACACAATACTGCCATTCAGTGCCCAAATAATGCCACTAATCAATGCCCGAATAGTAAAAGATGTAATGGGCAATGTCTCTGGTGCTCTAAGGCAGTAAATGGATTGATGATAAAGTCTGTGGTGGTCCGGGGCAGTGAAGTTTTACATGGCCTACATTCAGGTTGTTTCAGCTTGGCCTAGTCCTTAGGGGCCCCCTAGGATAGGCGATTGCCACCATCTAAAACCAACCCTTCCATTCTGAGTCACTTGACATAAATGGAACACTCTGGTGGTTAATAAAATTGAAAAAATAATATTTATTTTGTTAACCAGGGAAAGAAAATCCTTATGACTTAATACCATTTCCTCCATGTCGGACAGTTCCCTATATCTGAACTCCCTGGGCTCCCATGAGAGTGAAATGGTTGGAAATTAAACTTATTTTTTGAGTTAGTTTCAATGGCTATAGGGTATGGAGTCAGATTATCAAGTAATTCTTGCACTTCTTTTGGCTACATTTTCAGCTATAATGTTGGATATCGGCGCTGTATACTTAAATGAAATGGATTTTTCTGTTGTAAGTAGGAGCATAAAATAGAAATAATGGTAATTGTCTAATTGAGCACATATTGAAAGCTTTCAAAACCACTTAGTTCCCTGGAAGTGATAGCATTAGAACTTGTGTACTTTTCTTCTCTTTTTTTATTGCATGAGCGTGAAGTTTAAAGGACCATGTTGGATTTTATTTTTCCCTTAGTTCATTAGAAATTTGCTTCTAGGCAGGGCTGTGGAGTCGGTAGCCAAAGCTCAGAAACCTCAATTTCCCTAACTCCGACACCCACTTCCTCATACACGGCGCATGTTTAAGTGATAACTTTACTGTAGTACAATGGTAGCATCAGGCTTTTTATCACCTTATGATACAATTATCAAGCTATTTAGGAAGAACAGACACTGACAAGCAAAAGGGTAACAATGTATTGAACGTTTGACTTTCAGACTCCATATCTCACCATCCATTACAGCTTTAAACATGCGACTACCATCATTTTATAGACAATCATCTTACCTATCTTATACATAAATGTGACTTGTAAGTATTTAGCATCTGCTTAGTTCTGTAGATTCTTGTCATGTAACTGCATTGTTACTGGTTTTCTCCTAAAAAGCAAAATGTTAATTTGTATTATTTTGTTAGTATTTGCTAAACCCCCTTTGGCTTTCAGCTCTGCCTGAATCCTTCTGGGCTCTGGATCAGATTCAAACAGGTCTTAACCAAAATCTGATCCCAGGTCTCTTCTACACGTTCCCAATGTTGGTGCAGACTGGACTTGGGTATGAATACAGCTTTTTCTTCACCTCTCCCCACAAGTGTTGGATTGGGTTGAGGTCTGGGGACTGTGGAGGCCAATACAGCAACTCTACTTCATTGTCTTTGAAACATTCCTTCTCCAACCTTGACGTCTGCTTCAGGTCGTTGTCCTGCTGGACACTATGTCGTCCATTACATGCCCATAATACTTGAGTGTATGAAGTAACTTATCTTGTAGGACACTCACACATATAGCTCAGCATTGAGATCAACATTGATCCTGGTCAAGTATCCAACATCTTTGGCTGTGAAACAACACCATATTATCAGGCTTCCTTCACCGAACCTGGCAGTTTTTTCAGTTCCGTTAGCCCCATTCTTCCAAACCCATTTGCCCACATCAGAGCCCGGTCATTGACTTTCATCTCATCTTTCCAAATCGCCCGTTTCCAATCTTTAATTTTTTGTACATTTTTTGCAAACTCGAGTCAACGCTTCTTATGATGAGACTGAAGTCGAGGCTTTTTTCCCTTTTTTCGGGCCATCATTCCAGACCTGTGTAATGCGCCCGGTGCTTGCATGGACGTCTGTGATCTCACTCTTCCGAAGCCTACGAGCCGCCTTCGCTGACGTGTCTGTCGAGACAGAACTGATCGACCTTGTGAGGAGCGACTTCTTGACTCTGATATTTTGCCTGGACGTCACCTCTTGGCTTTTGAATGGATGGACGGACAGTCCTTATTCTTCCAGCTGTCAAGGCCTCACATGATGCAGTTTGGCAGTTTTCTTGGCCCAAAGATGCTATCGATGAGCTGGGTGATGCGGTTTCTCTTTTCTTGGGAAATGTTCATGGCTGCTCGAACCAGCGCTTGGAAATCAGCCTAACAACACACTGAGCTATTAGGGAATGTGAAAATAGCTTGTAATTTGTAGTATACAAGAATAAAGATTGTTCCGCTACCAGGAGCAAAACAGTAACAATGCAGTTACATGACAAGAATCTGCAGAACTAAGCAGATGCTAAATAGTTGCAGGTCAAAGTTACGTAGGAGAGCCAAGATGATTATCTATAAAATTATGGTAGCCTCACATCCAAAGCTGTAGGGGATGGTGAGATATGGAGCCTAAAAGTCACAAGTTCAAAACATTGTTACCCTTTTGCTTGTCAGTATAAAATATATTATTAGATACGACTTTAGAACACAAATAACTTGTAAATATGCAAAACGCTGCAGTAAGTGGGAAAATAAAAAAGTTTTCAACAAAACTTTACTGAATAACATTTGTGGAGCTTAAGCTGCCCGATGGGTAGCATGAAATATCTGCAGGTTGCCCAGTCTCTATCATGGGGGTTTTATCCTGAATGGCTACAGAGTTTCATGGTAAAACACCCAGTGAAGTTGGGCCGGAGACTGGGTGAAGCGGTTGCGGTCAGGAGAGAGGAGTCTGTTGTGTTACTTCTCTACCCTCCCTCAGCTTAACCAACAGCTCTTTCCCAGATTTGCCTACAAGGAGAGAGCATTTAATTAAGTTGAGGGGTGGAGAGAAGCCCAAAACAGACTCATTTCTACTGACTGTTGTAGGGAATGGCTAGGACTGGGTAACCAGCATCTATTGGGTAACATAAAGTAGCTGACAGGTTTACTTTAAGCTATGGTGTCACAGGCAGGACTGCTATTGGGAATTTCAGGGCCCCTACTGCCAGAACATCTTGGCTCCCTTGCCCATTACCAATTCCTGTTTTGCACCATATGACACCACCTGAAATTATATAGGACTCACACTGAGCGAATGATTGAAAAAAATATTTGATTTGCCTGTAAAACCTTGATGGCAGCCCTGGTCATGGGCGTGGGCCACTAGGGATCCCGTACTTTGTGGCACAAAAAAAAAAAAAAAGAGTCACTCTTTAAGAGTAGCACCAACTATGGTGGACTAGGCACTTAATCAGTACACAGAAGGCCATTCGTTTGAATGACTGCCATGTAAAATGTTACAGTTTCCCAGCAGAGATCACTGCAGGGGATCTGTACATCCAAATTGGGATAGCAGATGGGGAGAGAATGGAGGCAGCTTCATTTTACTAAGGGGTTGCCTTTGTGAGACAGAGACAGAAAACTTAATTATTGAATTAATATGAGCTCTGAACTTAAACTGTCGAATTTTAATATTTTTTTATTTTAGGGCATTATTCTCACAAATTTTTATACCTACTATTTTTGAATTCTATTAAGTAAAGTTTAGGGAAAAATTGAGTAAAAGTTACTATATCAGTTAATAGTTAAAATTTAAAGGTAATAAATGACTCCCTTCTTTTTGTTTGAATTATCCAAAGCCCTATCTTGTTATTCCGCTCGAAACCCAAACAGTCCTGTAGGATCTACTTAATGACACCTTCCAGTTTCCTGTAATAAATTAGTTTTGGACATCCCTGTTATTATTAAGGATTTGTCCATTTGTCGGTTATTACATTGTTACTTTATGCATTAAAACCAACATTGTTTAATGAAACAATGTCATTTTTCCTGCAGGAGAAGTCTGGAAGAAGCCAAGACTTGTAGGGGAAATCTGCTCTTATTGACCTTCATTTCAATTGAAAAGTTTCCTGCATGATGATTATAAAATTCCTTTGCTAAATTTAGTTTTTTTTTTTTTTTTTTTTAATGTTGCATTGTGTGTCTGCAGTGGGATGTGGATCTAGGGTCCGACGTCTGGAAATAGGAAACAAAACAAAACGTTTCAAAGAGTCATTGAAAGCTTGACTTGGTCACGGCTAGTGGATAATATTAAGTTGCTGACTGTTCTTGGGAAGCAGATTTATTCGTACAATGCATAGATTCTTCTCAGGGCTTTATCTGCAGCTTATTGACATTGACCTGTCTCCTGCTGGGTGGTACATGCTTTGGGCAAATACACCTGCCTTCTGACAAGACCTGGTTCTGGCAGGTCGGTGCACCTGTCCCAGAAGGTCACTCTGTGTGGTCGCAATTATGTGTCTTCCAGGGGAAACGTCTTTGATAATCGTAATAAAAGGAACTTGATGATTGGTAAGAGAATCTCCTCCCTAAAACATTTCTATCTTTGTAAAGGGCAGTATTAATGCAATGTCCTCTCATTGTATTAAAGCTTGTTTAAGGGTTGGATTTCAGATACAAACCTCACATTGTGCCTCCAGGTTATAAAGAGCATTGACCACCGGGAGAAAGGTTAAACAGATCCCCTCTGTTCAAACCTATTCACCATTTAATCACTCATAAAGGTGTCACCATAGTCAGAGTTTTTATTCTGAGTTAAAAATGCTCATAATAAACAATACTTGTCTACATTTAAATTACTTTTCAAATTTAATAATTTAAAATATAATGTGGACTATCATTCGAAGAGTCCTAGTGTTCTTGTGTCGCCTCTTTGTGCATGAAGTCAGACTGGTAGAGGAGCTACATGGATGTAACCAGGGAAATTTATGGATAGTTTAATAGTTTATATATAGTTCTTTATACTTGTGTAGAAATAGATAACTATGTGGCCTAACAAATCTCTCTCAAGCCTCCAAACGAATAACAATATAGTTACATAGTTAGTATGGTTGAAAAAAAGACACATGTCCAAGTTCAACCAAGGGTGGGGAAAAAGTGGGTGAATGGAGGGAGACAAGAATTTCAAACCCAACCTCCCCACTGGTGAATGCACTGAAACTCACAAGACAGAACCGATGTGTTCCAGGGGAGACCCAGAGCCATCTTTTCCATTGGGTACATTAGGCAGTTGCCCGGGGGCCCCACAAGTATGGGGGCCCCAGGTGGTGTATGTATGCCCTGCCAACTAGTCTTGTAGGCTGAATGCTGCCGGTGTCCAGACATAAGTGGCGTGATAATATGGGTATGCTTGGGGGTGGCCTAGCATGATTTCATGTATTTGGGCAGGGCCCACTGCAGTGTTATGCCCAGGGGCTCATAATGCTACTAAGACGGCTCTGGGGAGACACCATCTCTGACCGCATATCCGTCACCAGACAGAATCCAGAATTTTACATGGCTACGTACGTATTAATATTATATTTATATTATAATATTATATGATATCATATTAATATGATTTGTCGGAGTCTAATGGAAGAAAAATATTCACAAGTATGTGAAAATGTATTATTTAGGCAGAGAGACGTTTTAATCAGCTGGAAGCACAGAATATCCGAGCTAGCACGCCTCCGTGCCTTTTTATGTATGTGTAAAGCAAGTATGTGTTAACATAATTCTTATAAAGATTAATATGGCTTCCTTATGATCAGCAGTATGTCAGCAATTTTTCTTCCATTTCCAAACCTTAAAAATTGGGTGATTTGGGAATAAATTTCAATTTGAGACAAATGGTCCCCACATTAAAGGGATATTGCAGCCAAATGGGTAAATGCTTCATGCTGGGATACCCCTTTAATATAACCACTGCCTGCATTTAAAGGGGAAATCTACCAGAAAATCCATCTTCTTGTACCAATCTTCTCCAGAATTCCAGGCCCTCTCTGTTTAATGTCCCTACGCACTCTGTTCTCTCCTGTTTCTCTGGATCATGCTTGGGGGCGGCATAGAGGAGGCGGGGGTCTGGATGGGAGTCTGGACCGGGGTATTTTGTTTTTTTTGTCTCTCTCTTCTCTCCCCTCTCCTTCCCACCTTTCTGTTAAAACGGGGGTCTCATGAGCATGTTATCATATTAGTTCAGATTAATCTTCACTCCCCCCCAACTAGTTGGGCTCACTTACATTTCATGTCTTGTCCATCTGCTGTAGACCGCTTATGACTTCTTACCCGTGTACACCATCTGATTTATATACTTGTTTGTATTCACCATTTGTGAGCTCTGTGTTTTGCATTGCCAATTACTACATTTGTCATATTGTGTTTTTTCATTATACTGCTTTGTGATTGTTGTAAATTGAAAAACCCAATAAACCTTTTAATGAGAAAATCCTTCTTCTTACATATCAGAGTGAGACCACTTTCACACTAGTATTTTGCAGACCAAAACCAGGACGGATATGTTTACACGGCGTATAGTGGTGTATACTGTGTGCGGAGCTATATGCAGGGTGTTTTAGAAGTACGCACTGGCCAGTGCATACTTCTACAGCGCTCTGGGCCGTCTCTCATTGACTTTAGTTTTCCATGTCACTTCTTTGTACGGGTGCGTACTGTGCACCAGGGAATACGCCGGAAAATCATAAGCACTCAATGAGTGCTATGATTTACCATATTCGCTGACTGTAATTGCGCCATATGAACATACACGATTGGCGCAAACGCGGGACTATCTGGTCCAATTCCTAGTTTTGTCTTACAAATCCTCAACCTAAATACTGTCATGTTAAAGTGGCCTATAATAAAATGCTTTTATAAAAGGTCCAAACCCTTAATAATTCATAAATGAATGGGTCCAATAAAGATTTACATTATCTCTCTGGAAAATTCTGTTGCGGAAACATGAGTCCAAAGGGGTTCAGTCGCTTCATAAAATAGGTTTTAGGTGGATTTCCCCTGCAAACATATATTTTATTAAATAAGTTACTTAGTTTTCATAAACCACTATAGAGTTCAAATGTTCAAGATTTCAACAATTAAATTCATTTGCAATATGCCGAAGGCAACGGCTGGAAATATTCGTCTCTTAGCAATTAGTTGAAAAATTATGAAAATTACATATTTTATTCATCTTAATGCTGTTAATATTTCAGGAGTAGGATAACACATGGCACAGTGGCGGGACTGATGAGACGCTTCCTATTTATTTTAGTTCAAGTGATTTATATTTTTTAATTACTTTGTAATTTTACCCCAAATGTTCTTTAAAGCTGTGGGATTTTCGACTCATCCTCTGACATCTATTTTATGTATTAATTATTCTTGAACTTATATACCAATATTTATTAGACTACTATCAGAGCTGGTATACTTAGCGATCAGTTGTAAACTGTGAGTGAACCCAGCAGCAACCATTATTATAGGTTATAGGATAGAGAAGCTGAGCTCTGTGATATATAGGGTTATATGATAGAGGAGAGGAGATGAGCTCTGTGATATATAGGGTTATATGATAGAGGAGAGGAGATGAGCTCTGTGATATATAGGGTTATATGATAGAGGAGAGGAGCTGAGCTCTGTGATATATAGGGTTATATGATAGAGGAGAGGAGCTGAGCTCTGTGATATATGTGATATATTCAATTTAAAGGGAATCTGTCGCCAATTTGTTTTTTTACTTATTAAAACAATTCCCTGAAACATTTTCTTTTTTCCTTTGCCGTTTCTATTTTCTGATTGTAGATTTCTCAATCCAGTAGTCTATATGTGATCGTGGGGACAGCATTCTTGCCTGCACATCTTTTAACAGCAGTCCGAGAGATGCCTTACAGCAGCTTTATTCACATAGGAGTGTTAAGACTTACTCAGTCCCATTTACTTCTATAGGAGAGTTTTCTAGGTATGCTCTGTTACCTGGGAAGAAGTCAGTGTGCAGGGAGGGGGAGGGGTGAACCTGGACTATCTCCTATTGTGACTGGTGGATCCTATGTTATCTATGCACAGTCTCCTTTTAGTTTGACCCTGCTTGTGCTGATAATGAGCAGACTCCTGAAAATCTTTCTCTACAGAACATGAAGTGTCAGACTATTATTAGGCCTAGTGGCCAAAGTGAAAATTGCAGGATTTAAGATTTTTTTTTTTTTAATATTGAAAGTAAAATGGAAAATAAAATAATCATAAATTCTTAAAAAATGTGTTTAACATAAAAACATGTGTTAAACAATACATCATTTTTTGATGACACATTCCCTTTAAAGCATGACCTTCTAGGTTTCCCTGCACTTGCAGTAGGCCAAAGGTTATGTGGTTCTTTTGCATACACAGACTTAAAGGAGTTGTCTCATTACAAGCTTTCAGCCTTCTTCAAAGGCAAAGGAGCAAAGGATTTTTGAATTGAGGGGCGTGCTTCTTGTCTGCCTCTTCTCCTCCCTCTTCCCCCCTCCCCTCAGCACACAGACAGCTCTCCTCCCTAACTTCTATACAGCAGGTGGGGGGGGAGGGGGAGCGAGGGGGTTTGCTGCCAGGGTTAACCCTGTGTGTGCCTGCCTAAGTCTGCTGCAGGCTCTTGCTGCTAGATCAGCTGTATTGTCAGCTCCACGAAGACAGCAGAGAGAGGGCTGATAAGCTGTGATTGATAATAGCAGAGCAAGGGGGATGTAAGTGTTCCTATACCCCCTGCTGTAGCATACAAATCTCCACATCTCCAGGAACAAACCGACCCTGTCAGAACAGACACAGGGCAGCTGTGAAGTGTTACTATAATCACAATGTGTCACTAGTACAGCAGAGCATGAAATGTCCACATGCTCCCCTGATCTGTTCTATTAGTATAGTCACAGCTCCACAGACATTTCATGATTATAGTAACACACAGGGTCACTGCTGTCACATCTATTGATCCGCCTCACCTCTGCTCTCCTCAATCTGTGTAGAGAACAGGAGGAAGCAGGCACACACAGGGTTAATCCAGGCAGCACAGACACAGAAGCCGGAGCCCCCCCCCTCCCTCCATTACAGAAGCATCCTGTGCAGGAGGGGCTCTCTGCTCCAACCTGTATTCTGAAGGTGATGAGTCATACAGACCTGACAGCCAGTGAGATAAAGATCAACAGGTTAGCTGCTATAGAATATTTGAGAAGCTGATGTACTACTACTAACAGGGATAGCTCAAAATCAGTAGGACATTTGTAATGAACATATATTGCAAAGCTGCTTGTTTTTTAAAGATCTTTTAATTTAAACCCAATCATTGTAGCGAGACAACCCCTTTAAAGAGCATGTTCAGTTTTAACAATTTCCCGTCAATGTGTGGGTCCCTTGGAGTTAACCTGGTCTTGGAGCTCAGCAACCCAACAATAAGGTTTGATAATCTGCAACAAAAATGCTTGCTTTGCTTGCAATATTGCAGGGAAAGCAAAGCACGGCCTGACATCCATTGAAGTCAATGAGCCTCTATTAACTCTAATGAACACCAATAGTCAAGCAAGTAGCCTAATGCAGCTCTATGTAATAATAATGCTTAACTTTTCTTAGATTCTGCTGTTCCTCTGTTATTCCTGCTGTTTAAATGTATAAGCAAATTTACAACCGTGACCATTTTCTTGTCATAGGAACAAGTCAAACTGTGTAGGTGCACACGCTATTGACAAGGGGAATAGGAACAGCCAGTAGTCCATTTCCAGGATGAATAACAGAGGAATGGCTTAGTGCAGAACTCTAAGAAAGATGCAACTATTTACTAAATTAGACATTTAGGAGACCTAATGGGTCCAAGTCGCTGATTAGCTTCGGAGCATGGCCCTATGGCTAGAAACTCTTTATCTTCCTTACCCATATTGAAAGTCTGGTATAAATGTGCATCTTGTGGAATGTATTTTTTCATCTCTTTTATACGACATGCGGTCTTGTAAAAATACTGATTTAATCGTTCTTAACAAATGTTTAACCACATGTTTCTGCTCTTGTATGACTGATTGCAGAACAAGGTGATTCATTCAAAGTGCACTCGGAGGATTAGTCGTTCTGTTAGGTCAAAGATGTATTTCAGGAAAACATGTCATTTATCAGCCATTGGTTTATGTGCGTTTCATAGACTTATTCATCATTCGCTTGGAACGCATTGCATGTTTTTCCATATCACTCCTTCCTATAGATTGCGTGCACTATTTTGGGAACACTGCTTTGACCATTTCAGTATAGCTGTTGGCTCGGTGACAGACAGGGGCAACTCTTGTAGGAATTGGTCCTCCTTCTTGTGTTTTTCTAGTGGTTCAGTATACTCCTTGTTGACACTTGATACCCATCTCAGTCACCCTATACTTTTGGTTATCCAACTCCCTGGTCGATAGGGTCAATGTATCTCAGTTGAAATCATATAGGCAGTGGAGAAAACGTAATCAAAACGAGTGCAGTAGAGAAGTGGAGCATTTGCCCGTAGGTGGGATCTGATGGCTGTGAGCAACTGCTCTACTTTTCCATGGTATGAGGTTTGATAAAACCAGGGCTGTGGAGTCGGCAAACCGAAGCCCCGACTCCGGCTCCTGACTCCCTCATACACGGCGCATGTTTAAGTGATAACTTTACTGTAGTAAAGTGGTAACATCTGGCTTTTTATTACTTATGATACAATAATCAAGCTATTTAGGTAGAACAGACACTGACAAGCAAAAGGGTAACAATGTTTTGATCTTTTGAACACTTGTGGGTAGAGTTGAAGAAAAAGCTGTATTTGTATCCAAGTCCAGTATTCACCAACATTGGGAATGTGTAGAAGAGACCTGGGATCAGATTTTGGTCAAGATCTGCTTGAGTCTGATTCAGAGCCCAGAAGGATTCAGGAAGTATTGAAAACCAAAGGTGGATTTCCCAAATACTAACAAAATAATAAAAATTAACATTTTGATTTTTAGGAGCAAAACAGTAACAATGCAGTTACAGGAAAGAATCTGCAGAACTGAGCAGATGCTAAATACTTGCAAGTCAAATTTATGTATAAGATAGGTAAGATGACTGTATATAAAATTACAGTAGCCTCATGTACAAAGCTGTAGTGTATGGTAAGATATGGAGCCTGAAAGTCACAAGTTCAAAACATTGTTACCATTTTGCTTGTCAGTGTAAAATATAATTTATTGGATATGACTTTAGAACACAAAAAAATTGTAAATATGTAAAACACTGCAGGAACATTTGTGGAGTCTCTGAATTTGTTCTGAGAAATAGTATTGCCTCCTATACATGACCTCACATCTGATCTCAATTCCTTTTGCTCTTTGCACTGCATCAAACTAACTGGACCAACTTATATATTTTGGGAGTCGGAGTCGGTCCATTTTATGACGACTCCGACTCCTGCAAAATAGGCACCGACTCCATGACTCTGACTCCACGACTCCGACTCCACAGCCCTGGATAAAACTTCCCCACAGTTTTTTTTAGCATAAGCACTAAAAAGCAGAGAAGAAGGAATTTAGTGATAGGCCATGTATATCAGCTTAGCCCCACCAACCTCCTCCCATGAAGGGTGTGAGGCTGTACAAGGAGACCCCTCTCTATAGGTTTCCCAATGTTACCAAACAAGGGAGAGGTCACTATGGAGTGAGAAAGCAAAACCATATGGGTCTTAAGAGGCGAGGTTGTACCTACCACCACTAAGGGCTTCTACAGCTCTTACAGTGAGACCACTTTTCCTTTGTCTATGGTCCTAAGAGGGGCGTAGCTATAGGGGATGCAGAGGTAGCAGTCACTACTGGGCCCTGCAGCCTGAGGGGGCCCAAAAGCCCATCTGGCACATACGTCGACACCATAATTTTAAGTGGCACCTGGTACCGGGGGGGGGGGCCCACTTCACTTTTTGCACTAAGGCCCAGAGTCTTCAAGTTATGCCTCTGGGTCATAGATACCATAGAGGTAGCTCTTGTAGAGGTGCAACAACATTGGCTAACAAAGAAGGTTAATTTCTTCTTAATCCATGACTCTATGATGGGTACATCCAGGCCTCCTCCTTCAGGTGGTCAGAAACGTTCTGGTATCAAGACCTATTTTTTTCATCTTTGGTATTAGGCCTAATTTGTCTGTTCTGAATAGTCATCCTAGTCTTCTGCTTTTGATTTACAGGTAGACAT
The DNA here is from genome assembly GCA_025379985.1 of Phyllomedusa bahiana. NCBI lineage: Eukaryota > Metazoa > Chordata > Amphibia > Anura > Hylidae > Phyllomedusa > Phyllomedusa bahiana. Next base: position 41,023 of record JAODAL010012182.1, on the reverse strand, counting down.
TTACCCTTTTGATTTTAAGAGGATGAGTAAAGGGCTTGATTAAGTCCCAAAATACCCCCTTGTCATTAAGTCTCATGACAAGGGGGTATCTACATGGAGTCTATGTGGTGGTAGCGGCTCATGGAGTCTCTGGGGTTCTGCACTATGGAACCATATTGTGTCTATGTCAGATACCATTTTACTGGGTCAAATGTCTAGCTATAGCTCGTGCAGAGGTAGCAGTCACACCCAGTATCTGGTAACTAAAAGGGGCCAAAGGCTACATAAGTAGGCAACTGTCTTACACAGGGTTAGTGATACAGACTGTAACACAGATGCAACAAGTTACTTAATTAAAGGGAATGTGTCATCAAAAAGGACTTATTGTTTAACTCATGTTTTATGTTAAACACATTTTTTTAGGAATTTTGGGTTATTTTTTTATTTTACATATCACTTTCAATATTTTTGAATTTTAAGTCCTGCAGTTTTCACTTTGGCCACTGTGCCAATTTGTCTGTTCTGAATAGTCATCCTAGTCTTCTGCTTTTGATTTACAGGTAGACATTTACCTTTTTGATTTTAAGAGGATGAGTAAAGGGCTTAAGTCCCAAAATACCCCTATGTCATTAAGTCTTACGTTACAAAGCTTTTTGTGGAGTTCTAATGTCCTTTTTGGCCATTTATGTCTGGTTCATGAGAATTGTTTAGTAGATCATAGCAGACGGGGAGCCATTTAGCCGATGAGTAAGTATAAGTTGAGTCTGCCCCTGCAATCTTAACGTGACCTGAAAACACAGTAAATGACTCCATACGTAGCAGTCATCATTCCAGTAAAAACAACATTTTTTTTTTCTTACTGGCAGCACATTGGTAAATTGATCCAATGCAGAATGACATTAGCAGTGAATAATTTGTGCAGGACTCTTTCATTGCTTTACTTAATCATTCTTCACTAGGAATTTGGCTTTTTCAATTGACTATGTTGCTTTATAGTCCCAATTTAACCTCATCCATAAACTCTCAGACTTCATATATCTTGCATAGCCGTGCAGACTGAATTTCGTATTGTCGACAGGCCAAGTTTTCTTGCTGCAATACTCGATTCTATTGTCCGTCGTTTGGCCTGACGTTCCCATGCCATATTGTGTTTACTATTGTAGGTCTTGCTTTTCAGAAAGTTCCTTCCTGCCCGTGTCATTCTTACTTTCCCACAGCTAAGCATTGTGCAGAGCTCTTTATGAGAGCCAGCTTGGCTTATGGATACGGCAGCATTGAACCCGGTCTACTATAACTGTTATGAATTGATGTTCATATGCAACTGGCTGTATCAGTCATCTAGCTTTCCGACACATCCTGTCGTATTTCTCACAATTGATTTGCTTGCAGTCTGTCTGGAGTTTGGCAAGTTTAAGGAGTGTGCCTATTGTTTTCCTTTGGATTGTCTAACTTGTGTATCACTTGTAGACAAAAAAATTGCTTTGCAAGTCAGTGTAAAGGGCCCTGAGACCCCGGCTAGAAAGTCGTCTTATTTATATATTAAGAGGATATCATTGATGGAAATTTCAACCCTACAGCTCCTCTACTCCATGAAATCCTTATCTATATCAATACCTCTAACCGAACTACTGCTTAAAGGGGTTGTCTCACTACAAGGATTGCTGCTTTTTATCTTAAAGATCTTGCAAAAACAAGTCACTTTGCAATATGTGTCCATTAACAGTGTCCTACCTATTCCTAGATATCCCCTCTTGTATGTGCTGCATCAGCTCCTATGGTCACGATAGCTACAGACCTGTTCAATCTCTCCTGATAGGCTGCCAGCACTGGTTGCTATAGCTACAGAACTGGCTTCTACTGCAACCTCGTAGAAGCCAGTAAACGCGCCCTTGAATTCATAGTGAAACCAAGAAAACAGGACTGAGGTAAGATGAAGCAATATAGTGAGACAATCCCTTTAAAACAACTAGTTTGTATATATGTGTATATGAATATTGATGCGGATAGGATTTTAGAAATATTTGTTGTGCCTATGACAATGATGGATAGGAAAGGATAGAAAGCGTTGTCATATTAACACTGGGGACAGACATTACAAATCCAGGGCTTGTAATTTCAATAACAGTTAGATACAGGAATTATGCAGTAATAACTTTTTTCACAATTTAAAGGGGATGTGCTACCAAATATATTAATTATATGAAGAGATAGGAGTAAATGTCTGATTGCTTCAGGGACTAGTGGTGGGAACCCAACGATCGCTAAAATAAAGGCCCTAAGTCCCTTCCATTCTATTACAGGATAGGTGGTAAATGTCCGATTGCTTCTGGGACTAGTGGTGGGAACCCCACGATCGCTAAAACTAAGGCCCTAAGTCCCTTCCATTCTAACACAGGATAGGAGGTAAATGTCTGATTGCTTCAGGGACTAGTGGTGGGAACCCCACGATCGCTAAAACTAAGGCCCTAAGTCCCTTCCATTCTAATACAGGATAGGTGGTAAATGTCCGATTGCTGGGACTCCACTAATCACCCAAAAAAATGGCACCTCGAGTCCTCCCCATCCTTCCTCAGCAACGAGGAAGGCTTTTAACGAGTGACCAAACATGTGCAGTGCTGCTCTATTCAAAGTCTATGACGCCGACAGAGATAGTCTAGGGCTGTACTTGGCTATTTCTGTTGGTCCCATAGACATTTAACAGAACGGCAGTGCGCATGTTCGACCACTGCTCAGTCCAAAGACTTTCTCATTGTGTGAGTGCAGCAGGGAAGGACAGTTTTAGCAATATGTAGGGTACAGAGGAAAGGCCTCCAGTGATCAGAAGTTTACCATCTATCTTGTGGATAGGTTTTAAAAGACTTTAGTGGCACAACTCCTTTAATAGTCATCCTAGTCTTCTACTTTTGATTTACAGGTCAATTATCGGAAATTATTTACCTTTTTGATTAGAAGAGGATGAGTAAATGGCTTGATTAAGTCCCAAAATACCCCCTTTTCTTAAGCCCAAATGAAAAGGGGGGGTATTACATGGAGTCTATGTTAGTAGTGGCTCATGGATCTTGGGGTTCTGCATAGGGGCCTAATTGTTCTATGTCGATACCATTTTACTGGTAAATGATAGCTATACCGTGAGAATGGGAGCAGAACCCAGTATCTGGTAACTAAAAGGGGCCCAAAAGGGTACATAAGTAGGAACTTTTTCACGGTTAGTGATACAGACTGAACACAGATGCAACAAATTACTTAATTAAAGGGAAAGTTCCAAAAAAGACATGTTTAACTACAAATTTTTTGTTAAAACATTTTTTAGGAACTTTTGGTTTTTTGTTTTAATTTTCCATTTCACTTTAAAAAATTTTAAAATTTTTAAATCCTGCAGTTTTTACTTTGGCCCCCAGGGCCCAATAATATCTGCCACTTCCTGTTATGTAGAGAGATTTTTCAGTAGTCTCTCATTATCATTCAACAGGGTTTTCACTGAAAGGAGAAAACCAAAAGTAAGATAAAAAAATCCCCCCTCACTAGGGGGGGAGTCCCGGGTTGCCCTCTCCCCCTCCCTGCACACGATTCTTCCCGGTCACATGCTTCCCGAAAACTTTCTTTAAAAATTTTAATGGATGGACAGTTTTTGGCTCCTATTCCTGAAATGCTTTAAAAAATGTTTTGTAAAATTTTTGTTTTAAAGCAGTCAGGCAAGAATGTCTTCCCCCCAAAAATATAAATGTCTGAATTTTAAAATCTACAATCAGAAAATAAAAATGGCTAAGAGAATGATATGGATCAGGGTCATGAGTTAAGAAGTAAAAAAAAAAAAAAAAAAAATTGGCGATAGATTCCCTCTTAAAGCAATTCAAGAATATTTTGGCCATATGTCATCCTATGCAACATGGCTACATTCTGTATGTACATAAAAGATAAAACCTCTGTATATAGCGTAAAGACATCAGTGAGTGCAGTATTACAGCTCTGCACAACTTCAAGCTTTTATGGAGCTGTGATCTGGCCATGTGAATAAGGCCATAACGTGCACCTCCGAGCATTCGTTCACCACCACCAAGGGAATTTTCTCCCTCTGGGACATCTCCGTAATTTGTTTAATGACCTATTTAGTCTGCATGGTTTTCGGTGGTTTTGCATTGGGCCCCCTTCCCTTCCCTTTTATCTCAAACCCTGGATTCTCCTACACAAGTCTCAAAACATACAATGCTATAAAGCCTATGCTAAGCTCTTCTGTCTAGCTTGTCAGAAGCAATGTTTGGTTCCAGTGTGCAGAATTTGCTTTCCATTTAGAGTCTAAGACCCGGGGAAAGTTTTTTTATGTGAAATTATAAATTTTCTTATTAAATTTGGACTTTTTGGGAGGAGACTCTTTGCCCCATTGCTTTTACTGAGACAGACAGACTCCTTTATGAGACTTCTGTAAATAATTATTGAGATTTTTAATTTTTTAACTCCTCTTTATCCAGTGGTTTTAAAATAAAAGTTTGGGGGCCCCCAAAAAAATGGGGCCCCAAATTTTGATGGGGAGGGGTTAGGGCCCCCAGGACACAAGGGGTTGGGTTTTTTGCCCTTCCCCTTTTTTGTGCCTTTGGTTGGGTAAAAGGGGGGGTCTTGCACAGATTCCCTTGGGTACCCCAAAAAAAAAGGGGTTTTGGAAAAACAACTAAAGGGTGGGCCCCCCCCTATCTTATCTTTAAAATCCCCTAAAACACACTAGAAAAAAGTAGCTGGGCCCCGCCGATTTTGGTTTGGGGTTGGCTGTCTGTCTAATGTATATGGGGTCTTCTGAGAGAAAGATCGGGCATGTTAAAGGGGTTATCTAAAAAAAAATTGATTCATCTTAACCTCAGTCCTGTTTTTCTTTGGGTTTTATTTTGAATTCAGGGGCGTGTTTTTTCTGGTTCCCACTAGGGGTGCGTAGAAGCCAGGTTTTGTAGGCCCATAGGAAAAACCCCTCTGGGGAGGGGCCCATCAGGAGAGATGGAAAAAAGGTCTTTAGCCTTTTAGCGACCAGTGCTGGCAGCCTAAACTGAGAGATCAAACAGGTTTTGTGCTATACAACCAGCATTTGGGGAGCTATCATGGAATTGGGAAAAGGGGTTTGTTGGGTATACGACCTGAGGAGCTGATGCCCCATACAAGAGGGGATTTTTAGGAATAAAGGTTTTGGGCACTGTTAATGGACATTTTGTTGCAAAGTGACTTGTTTTTTGGGAAGATCTTTTTAAAATAAAAAGCAGCAAAAACCTTGTATGAACAACCCCCTTTTAATTTTTTCCCCGTTTTAATTGTTTCCCGTAAGGGGCCAGAGGGGATCTGGCAGCAGTACCTCTAGGGTCCTCATTATCATGTTATAGGGAGGGCATGGAAGGAAAAAGTGGCTCCTCAATTTTTGCGACTGCTACTGAAAGTGTTCGGGCACCTTCAGGGGCCCATAAGAGCCAAATGGTCTTCCTCTGTGGTATTAAAGGAGTTGTCTCATTACGCGCTTTCAGCCTGTCAGTGGCCCTGGTAAGTTGAACTGAGGGGCGTGCTTCTTGGTCTGTCTGTTCTGCTCCCCCCCCCCCCCCCCCATCAGCAAACATGCAGCTACGTAACTTCTATACAGGGGGGGGGGGGGGTTTGCTGCTAAAGTTTTACCCTGTGTGTGGGCTTCCTAGGGCTGTTACAGGAGAGGGCTGATTATGAGTGTAGAGAGGTCTGGGGAAGCTGCTGTTTTTTTTATTTTCTTTAAATGAGCAGAGGGGGATTGCAAAAGTGTTCCTATATCCCCTGCTTTAGCTTACAAGTCCCCCACATCTCCCGACAAACAAAAGGGGATTTTACTTACTCAGGGGTGTCATTTAAACAGGAAAACATAAAGTATTCAATGCCCCCCCTGAAACTGTATAAAATTTTTTTTTTAAAATCACAGTTCCAAAGACATACATGATTATAGTAAAGACAAAGGGGGACTGCTGTCAAATTATCGTGTAAAAGAGGAGGAAAAGGGAAACAGGCACACACAGGGTTAATCCAGGCAGCCCCGGACAAAAGATCCCAAAAGTCCTCCTCCCCCCCCCCTCCACCAGAAGCATTTGTGGGGGGAGGGCTCCCCTGCTCCCACCTGTCTTCAAAGGGATGATCATTTTCGACCTACAGCCATAAGATAAGGTTCAACGGTCAGCTACTATAGAGACCCTGAGGTGAGGATTTTAAAAATTTAACTAACGGGCGCTAAAAATAGTAGGACATTTGTAATAAACATATATTGCAAAACTGCTTTTTTTTTTAAAATTTTTTAAATTAAAACCCAATCATTGTAGCGAGACAACCCCTTTAAGTCCTATTACTAAAGGGCAACATTTGCAATTAAATTTTCGGGCCCAGGGAAAGGGGCCCATTTTTTTCCCAATTTCACCTATATTTTAAATTTACTATATGATCTTTTAGAAATTTTTTCTTTGGGTTTTTCCACTCTGTTTAGATGATTGTTTCAATATCTTGCAATGCAATTTTAACTTAAATCGGTAAAAAAAAAAATTAAAAAAAAAAAAAAAAAAAAAATTTTTTGTGACCCCATAAACTGCGGGGCTGTTTTTTCCCTTTACAAAGGATTAATGGAGTCCAGGATTAGAAATCCAATGTCGGGGTATTGAAAGCTGACCCCAAAATTATTTAATGGGGGTTTTGTCTCGCTACAAGGTTTCATTTTGATTTTAAAAGATCTTGCAAAAAACAAAATTTAAATTTGCAATATGGGGTCCATTACCAGTGTCCTCCCCTGTTTTTTGAAATATCCCCTTTTGTATGGGCGGGCATCAGCTCCTCGGTCATTTATAGCTAAAAACCCTGTTCAATTTTTCCCTGTTTAGGCTGCCCGGGCCACTGGTCAAAAAGGGCTACGGGCCCCGGGCCCTTCTACTGCGCCTAGTAGAACCCATTAAACACCCCCCTGAATTCAAAGTGAAAAAAAAAAACAGGACTGAGGTCAGTAAAATCAATGTAGTGAGACAACCCCTTTAAATGAGGATAAGCTGCAATACCAGACACAGCCTATGGTCAAGTGTGGCGCTGCTTGTGGGAGGAGTGGGACCCGTCAAACTATGTAGAATGATGAAGTTGTGAATTGATTTCCCTATTGTGTTGCTGTTGAAAAGCATAACAGAGTCTGACATTGTAGACATCAAAGTCGGGAAACACTAAAGGGGTTTTCCCCCTAAAACTCTGTTCCAGGGAAAAGAAAGCACTTGGGAAAACACTACATTTCCTACGTGTTGATGGTTGCAAAACAAAACCGTCCCAATTCATTAACTGTGAAATGTTTGTTCTTGATGCATGGCTAGAAATTTTCGGACTAAAGGGAAATAGACCGTAAGCTTAAAAGAAAAACAACATTAAAAACATCTTATGATAAACCTGATAATTACATAGAAGATTTTTTTTTCATTAGACAGGTGTAAATGAATGGTGACCATGTCAATAGCAGTGATTACAGCTCTTACATAGGTCACTCAGCTTTCCCAGGTACCTGAACAGCAAAGTCTGCCCAGTTTTCACAAGTGTTTTGAGAAGTGATGAGGTGTATTTTTATAGGGGGTTTTTCTCATACGAAAATTTTTGCTTTTTTTTTGTTTTTAAAATCTTGCAAAAACAAGTCACTTTTTTGTAATATGTTTTCCATTTAAATAGTGTTAAATATTCCCAAATATCCCCTCTTGTATGGGGGCATCAGCTCCTCAGGGCGCTATAGTACAACCTTTTTGGGCTCTCCTTATAGGGTTTCCCGTGTGGCGCTAATAAACCTGTTTGATTTTATCCCGATAGGGTGCCAACACTGGGTTTCTATGGCCCACAGACCTTGATTTAAATGCAGCCTAGAAAAAGCCCCGTAAAACACGCCCCTGAATAACAAATGAAACCTGGGGAAAAAAGGGCTGAGGTAAAATTAAACAATTTTAGTGAGACAACCCCTTTAAAGGGGAAAAATCCCTATTGAAAATACCACTGATTCTCCCAAAAGGACGCAAGTTATTGAACAATTGAAAAATAGTCCCCTCTTGGGAAAGAAATCTACAAAAATTGTATTTTTTTTTATTTACATCCTTGCCCTTTTTCTGGGGTTTTTTAGTCCAGTGAGCGGTCTTATCAGTGATCGACAGCCTTTCTTGTATGGGTGTTCATAGAGATGGCTGTCAATCACTGATAAGACCGCCCACTGGACTCCTTACCCCATAATAAACAGGGATTTAAAATGGAAGAGCTCCCACATATTATATGCCATTTATAAGACTGGTGAGGCTGTGGAAGTTGTTGCCAAAAGAGGTTGTGATGATTCACTTAACAAGTTTAAGAAGGGCTTGAATTTTTTCCTTGGATTTCAAAAGAATTTTGTTTCCTCTTTTATTGTTCAATTGGCATCTGCCCCATAGGGGTTTTTGCCTTCGTCTGGAAGAACACTGTAAGGTTATAGGTTTGCCTCAATGGACCTGTGTATTTTTCCAACCTTGTTTACTATGTTATGTGGCAGAGGGGTCTTTGTCCCCCTCAACCTCAACGTTCTGGTAGCAACTGCTATCCTTGCTCCCCCTATAGCTATGCCATTGATTGTATGTATGAGCAGATGTGAAACAAGGGACCCTATCAATGCAAAGTGGTGCCTTGGTATAAATGTTATAGGTCTCCTTTTATTTAACTGTTAAGTCCCACATAATGTTTTTAGTATCCTTGAAGAGGCCTTAAAAAGTTATCCCAACAGATACCATGGTAGAGTTGAGGTGCAACCATAGGGGTCGAGGTGCAACCATAGGGGTCTACAGGGCAAATGTAGTCTTTTGTGAACATGTTTTTTTTCCTGTTTTTAGGCTTTATGCACCAGACACAAATGTAGATAAAGCTTTTAGGTCTGCTAAAGCATATACGTTCGAAAAATAGTCAAAAAGTAAAGAAAGAGATTTTGTTTGCTTTTTGGGTTCGGGGGGGTTCGTGGGGGATCGCGGCATTTTTTTTGCTTCCCCAAAGGATACAACGATGGGCCAAAGTGTGATGGAATGGGCTTTTGTGAACCCCCTGTATAGACGACCCCTTGTAGGTGTCTTATCCCATTTATTATGTAAAGAAAAACCTATGTAAAGGGTTATGTACTGTGAAGGGCTTGAGTGTCTAGTGCATGACTCTTCAAAATCGATGAAAAATTTTGTTTTGCCCTTTTTAGGGGGTTTTTGATCCCCTTTTTGTTCTTAGGTGTCACACCCTGCCTCTAGGGGACCCCAGGATAACCTTGTTCCATTAACCTGGAATGTTCCTTTAAGTGTTTGCATAGTGGGATAGATGCATGTACCATCATTGTGCAAGCAGAATATTAAAGGGGTTGTCTCACTACAAGGATTGCTTTTTATTTAAAGATTTTTGCAAAAACAATCACTTTGCAATGTGTGTCCATTAAGAGTGTCCTACCTATTCCTAGATGTCCCCTCTTGTATGGGCTGCATCAGCTACAGACCTGTTTGATCTACCTGATAGGTTTAAAGCGCTGGTTGCTATAGCTACAGGCTTGTTCCATCTCAACTGATAGGTGCCCCCCGCGCTGGTTGCTATGCTACAACCCGGCTTTCTGCGCCTAGTGGAAGCCAATAAACACGCCCCCGATTCAAAAATGAAAAACCAAAAAACGGACTGATGTAAGATGAATCAATGTAGTGAGACAACCCCTTTAATGCACATGCACAATCCACTGCAGCACCCTTGTCTGGCGGGGTGGCCTATGGGACCCCTCAGCTGGGGGAAACAAATACAATTGCAACATCTGCATCAGTTATTGATGCTGAAATGTTAATCTAACCTAAAATATATTCCAGAATGAAATCCGTACCAAGTATGAAGCGATTATCGCCCAATCCTGGTTATAAAAAGGAAGGTCAAAATGACCTAAGAGGAAACATCAATTTAAAGGGACCTGACCACATTTTTAGAATGCACATATAAAGCCACAAAACTAAGACAACATGTTATTTTTTCCACCCGTAATGAATAGGAAAATGCTCCCCGCCCCGTGGCACATCCGTACAGGACAGGTTGAAGTTCATTATACCCACCATGGTTTTTAACCTCTGATTTCTATGTGAGGGGGAATTTCCTATCCAGCCTCCATGCAATTTGTGTTTTGGCAGGCAGCGTATCCAACTGTTTAGGCAACACTTCTCTTTCCTGATCTGTTGTTAACTCAGGAAAAACAATAGGTCAGCAGTTACGCCCAGATTGATGCCTGTTTAAAATAGAATACCCCATAGAATAAAAACATTATTCCCGGGGGGGCATTTGGATGGGATTTTTAGGATTGCAGTGCTAAAAACAAGGAGCCCTGATAGTGCGGTTAAACAGTCGGTTGGACCTTGCGGTTTGTGGAACACACAGACGGTGGCTGTGTTAGGTACAATATATTATCGGTGATTATTTATTTTATGTTGTAATACATTGGGAGTTCAGTGATTCAATGACGACCCCAAAAATTGATTTTTGAAAAAGTTTTCCCAAAAATTTTAAAAATATAACTGTACATTAAAGACCGGAGCAGACTGGGTAATAACAGGCCTCCAGTATTATCTAGCCCAGGGGTGTGAAACTGCAGCCCTCTAGCTGTTGGGAAACTACAACTCCCATTATGCATTTATATAATCTTTAACAGTGGGCATGATGGGAGTTGTAGTTTCCCAACAGCTGGAGAGCCGCAGTTTCACACCCCTGATCTGGCCAGTGTGTTTAGTACTCAGGCTGTCCAAAAGAAATCTCGGGGGTCATTTTCATTTTTAAATGAAACACACATCCTCCATAGACATTGGGTTTAGATGGCCATCTTATTACAATAGTTCCAAGGAACATGCAGAGACGCATAGCTATTCAGGCTGGGACTGGCCCACAGGGGAGGAGAGGGAACCCCCTATGGGATCCTGGGCATGGTGGACCTCTTAGCAGGGCAGGCCTGGGGAGAGAGGTAGAGTACAATCACTGCAGGATGGGCCCCAAGGGTCAGCTCCAGTGGTGGTCCCCTTGGGTCAACTCCACTGGTTGGCCCCTTGGGTCAACTCCACTGGTTGGCCCCAAGGATCAACTCCACTGGTGGGCCCCAAGGATCACCTCCACTGGTGGGTCCCAAGGATCACCTCCACTGGTGGGCCCCAAGGATCACCTCCACTGGTGGGCCCCAAGGATCACCTCCACTGGTGGGCCCCAAGGATCACCTCCACTGGTGGGCCCCAAGGACACCTCATGTGGGCATGGCACCTCCACTGGGTGGGCCCAAGGATCACCTCCACTGGTGGGCCCCAAGGATCACTCCACTGGTGGGCCCCAAGGATCATCTCCACTGGTGGGCCCCAAGGATCATCTCCACTGGTGGGCCTCAGGCACCACTAGACAACACTATCTATCTAGCCATATATCTATCTCACATTCACACGTATTTTTTTTTCATGTCTGCATGAATATATCGGTCTGTCAGTCCATATAAATCTACTGTATCTATCTGTTATCTTTTTCTCTATTAATTTATCTCCATCATACATCTTGATCTTGCTTTTATCTATCCATCCATATCATAGCTCCATATACTTCACATCCATCCATCCATTCATCTATCCCATATCTTTCAATCTTTATCACATCTATTTATCTGTCTAATCATAAAAAAGTGTTTCTTTTTTTAAGGAAGGTCGTAATGATGGATACACTTGACGTTTCCTTGTGTGTCACGCCTGTATAATTTTCTGCCATATACATTTAGGGACAGCTGTCTGCACTTGAGCCTTTAAACGGTTTAACCAAACAATCTGTAGTTTCAAGACTGTGCAAATATATTCTCTTTTAGAAACCAGACACCCCCAGGGAATACAGGCAGTGTGAAAAGGAGAATAAGCACTAGATAGACTGTAAATACCTTGAACCTGGGGGCCGGAGGCTGGGGGGCATTCTCCCCCTTTTCAACTCCCTTCCCCGTAATTAGGCCTAAGGATCTAAAATGACACCTTCCAGAAAGAAAGCATTTTTTGTGGCAATACTGTGAAACAGATGTTCCAGGCATGACTCCTCTGGAAGTGAGAGACAAGCCTTAGATGCCTTTGCCAGCCCATGGATTTTAACAATAGCAATTAAACAGAAGCTGTGTCATCCTAATTGGGATGGAGAATATTGTTTGGGGAGATAGACAACCTGGAGAGCTAACAACCTCCTATGTGGGGGTTTAATGCCTTAGATAAGAGAGCAATGAATTGCATTGCACCCGCCAATGGATTAAGTACTGTTTTACGCCTCTCAAACGACCGTTTGTTTAGAAAACTGCAGTTCCCTTTAGCATCTTAAAAAGGTTATAAAAGCAGATTATGACACCGGTTCTGATCAGGCAGAATGTTTAGTGCTTTGCGGCACCATAAACGGAGCAACAGATAAGAGATAATTAGTCTATATTCTCTAATGATCATCTTATCTTCATCATCATCATTGGCGTCATTACTGACTACAACATGGTACACTGGCATACAAAAAGATCAAAAAGTTTTCCTAAAAATAATTACTTTTCCCAGTTTCATTTGCATTGTGGTCATCAGCATCTGGACAAATAAAGATAATGATACATCAAATGTCATAGCCTCCTCTTCATTGCCGAAACCTCTCTTATAACGTTTCGGCAACCCATTCGTGGTATCCGTCAGTATACCGTAAAAACTATACTGACAGATACCGCAGCAGGACCGCTACGGGGCCATAGACTTCTATAACATAGTCCTAATTAGAATGGGTTACGGTATTGCCAAAATGCTACATGAATGAGGCCTAAGAACTGTTTATATTCAAATGCAAAAAAAGGTAATATATGCCTGCATTCTAAATAATTTTATTTGTTCTTCCAAGAGCCTAATGTAGTTGTAGGGGGTTCAGAGGTAGCAAATCTATCTGGGCCACATAATAAAACATCAATGTTATATACAGTACTTGGTAGGTGGGGGGGCACAGTTACATATTTTACATTTGAGCCCTTCAAGTTACACCTCTGGTCAAAGAAGTTACCGTCTAGGGAACGATCACTACCATTACAAATGGTATCATTGTCGTTTAAAGCCAATGACCATGAATGATATTGATTATCTGGTGAAAACGGTTCCCGTCAAAGGTGGGATATATTTGCCAACAAGTGAACAATTAGATCTTAGTTATTTGACCATCAAAAATTTAAACTTCTGATCAGATTGGTAAGTCAAAAACTGGAAATAGCTGTTTTTGTTATTTTTAATGGTAAAATAACATTATACTGTAAATGCTATCCAAGGATTTGCTTTGCAATCCATTTTCAGCACATTTTTAAAATTTGTTATAAGGTGATCTTAGGCCCTGTCTACACAGCACGAATTTTTCATTGTATTTACGGTGGATTCAGTATTTAGAATCTGACTGTACCCAGCGCTGTGTAGACCGCAATGAAAAATCCGTGCTGTAGTTTGCACAACACAGACTTTTCCCGGTCTGTTTTAAATTCCACCGGATTCTGGTGGATTTAGAAACCTGCAGGATCTTCCGCAGGACTACTGTCAGTTTTCCATATATTCAATGTATAGAGCCTATGGCAGATCCAAAAACTGTACCAAAAACCGCGGTCCAGCGATGTTAAAATGTGGATTTGTGATTGCACTTTAACATATGCTGTCTAGATATAGTCTTAGGGTATATTCACGCGGCTGATTTTGAGGCTGTTTTCGAAGTGGTTTTCGGAGTGTTTCCGCACTCAGAACAGCATCAAAACCTCGAATGGAACACGCCTCTTTGGAAGAGGTTTTAGGGTATGTTCACATGGCGTATTGGAGCGCGCACTGTATGCCATGCAATACGCCATGTGTTTTAGGAGTACGTGCTGTTCAGCCAGCCCCATTTACCTCCATTATCAGCGCCACGAAGAAGTGCTATGAGAGCTATGAATTACCGTAATTGCGGCACACATTTCGCCTGTATTAAAATGCAAATACGCGGCTAAATGCGCCCCACAATTACGCCGTGTGAACATACCCCTAGATGCGTTTATTGGTGCGTTTTTTGGACGAGGTTTTGGGCGAGGTTTTCACCCACACAAAATTAATAGCGCCAAAAAACGCTCCAAAAACAAATTGAGAAACACTTCAAGAATTGACATGGCACTTCTTTTTCAGCGCTCAAAACCGTGTCCAAAGAAGCGCGTAAAAGCCTTGTCGTGCATGAACTACAACGCTGTTTTACAGAGAAAATCAATCAAAATGCACTGGAGGCATTTTGTATGCTGTTTTGGGAGCAGAAACACTCCGAAAACCGCTGTGTGAACATACCCTAACTGTACATAGTATCCTTTCAATCTGTAAAGACTACAAAAGAAAATGTTTGTTCTGCTGTTCTCTGCATGGCCAGAGGATATCTATTTTGCCACTACTCAGCTCTCTGCAGGGGTCCTGAAGAGGAGAGAAGGGGGAAGGAAGTTGTAAGAGAATGGATGAAGCTGAGGGTGCTGAGTGTGATTTGTCACCACAACAGATAAGTGCAGTTTCCTGTGGCGTCTACATGGAGCATTCCTGCGACCAGACTCCTCTTTATGGTTGGACATGTTTCCACTGCACAAAAATAAAGGTGGCCGTGAGGATGTGGAATAAAAAGTGAAGATGACTAGGATTTTATGGATCACAGTTGGCAGTAACTTGTAACTAAGTTTTATGGTTGGAAGCGTGTAAAAATCAGCAGCCCCATTTAACAGCCACTCAAGGGCTCCTGGCATTCCAGGGCCGTAAAAGAAACTGTTATTGGCTTCTCAGGTCTGAGGTCAATGGCCTATTTGTACAACCAAAGTCATGGCCATCCTGCCCTCAAGGCTTGTCTCGTTCGTAGAGTTTGTGGGAATTTTCTTTATCTTTCCTTTTATCCTTTCTGTTCAAATCATCCAACGTATTTTATGATGCTCTGCATTCTCATGTACTAGTAAAACAGCAGGAAAAATGTATATGTGGTCCCTTTACTTACAGTGGTCCTAGGGATCAGCTCTTACTGCTGCGGGAAACAATGAGCAGTAAAACATTTCCTCTGCAGTGGCCATCACAGGGAAATAGTAGTATTAAAGGGGTTGTCTCACTACAAGGATCGCTGCTTTTTAGGTTAAAGTTCTTGCAAAAACAAGTCACTTTGTAATATATGACCATTAACAGTGTCCTACCTATCCCGAGATATCCCCTCTTGTATGGGCTACATCAGCTCCTCAGGTCGCTATAGCTACAGACCTGTTCAATCTCTCATGATAGGCTGCCAGCGCTGGTCGCTATAGCTACGGACCTGTTCAATCTCTCCTGATAGGCTGCCAGAACTCGTTTCTATAGCTACAGACCTGGCTTCTAGTGCAGTCTAGAAGAAGCCAGTAAACACGCCCCTGAATTCAAAGTGAAACCAAGAAAACAGGACTGATGTAAGATAAATCAATGTAGTGAGACAACCCCTTTAAATTGTGCCCTTTTGGAGCTTGGCATCTCTGCTGTAAACTGGGCATATAGTTTAGATATCAGTTGTTGGAAAGCTTGCTTGGCCAACTGCGCTCTCTCTTAACCAAAGACGGACCAGGAACGTAGCTAGATTTCATGGGGCCCTGTAGCAAAATGGGATGGTGCCACTACCTCATGACAGGAACCTGAAGCAACAACATAAGTAGCAATAACAGCACCATATATCAGAGAATCCACATAGTAGTGCTAGATTGCAGAAAACCTCCAAGCTGTTATCTACGAAAAGGTACAATATTTGTGCAGCTAAGTGGGCCCCTTAGGCTATGTCTACACAGCAAAGCTTTACCGTCGAATTTTGGCGGATTCACTTTTTTGAATACGCTGAAAATCTGACGGTACACTGTGCTGCATAGACAGGAATTAAAAATTCGTGCTGTACTCTATACAGCACGGATCTTACTCTGCTGGTTTTAAAATCCAGTGGAATATGCAACATGTTGCATATCCCGCCTGAATTTGCCGTCGGCCCCGTACATTGAATGTACATTAGCGCAAATCTGCTCCAAAAACCGCGGTCCAGCAGGTGTTAATGCTGTCGGATTTGGACGCCATTTTAACAAATGCTATGTAGACATAGCCTTAAACTTAGCCTTGTTGGGGAACTGAAGCAACAACATAAGTAGCAGTAAAAGCACCATATATCAGAAAATCCACACAGATGTGCTAGATTGCAGAAATCTACACTATTCCCTACAAAAAGGTATAATATTTTTTGCTCCTAAGTGGGCTCCTTAACCCCCGAGGCACAAAGCAACTGCTATGGCTGCTATAACTATAGTTACGCCCACACCCCGGAAACCCCCCGCCCCACCCCCCCACACACACGAAGCTTGGCTGAGCGTGCATGCATACTGAACAGGTTGAGGGGAGTAAACCACTGCCAGACACTTTTAGTATCTGCATATCTTACCAGGAGAACAAAAGGAGTGTTCTAAGGGTATGTTCACACGGCTGCTGGATCTGATTTTAGACCCGTTTTTAAATGTGTGTTTGGATCAGTGTTTTGGACCCTAAACGGACCCAAACACGCATCTAACTATGAGAAGTATCATTTACATTGCTTTCAATGTAAAACATGCACCGGTGTTCAGACGAGTGTTCGCCGATGCGTGTTTACTTGCGTCTTTCGGATCCAAAGAATTGAAATGTCAATTATTGATCCGAAAGACGCAGCAGACGCCCTATATAAAACTATAGGGTGCGATCCTGCTGCATCCAAAATGCAGCCAAACACGCATCTGCGTGTTAGATTCGATTCATGCAGCACATTTGGATGCGTTTTTCAGATCCAAAAACGTATCCAGCAAACCGTGTGAACATACCCTTTATTGATATTTGCATTATACAATGAAGCAAGTCTATCTAGCATAATAACATTCCTTGTTGCAATGAGATGCCTTGGACCCATTAGAGGACGTAGTTCTGAAGAACCATCTTGTAGATATAAAGACCATGTACGTATAAAGCCTATTTGTGCTTATGGGTCATATAATCCACAAGGAATAATATATTATTGTAACACAACCCAGAACAGTGTAAATTCTATCAACTTGAGTCCAAGCCAGGAGCCACAAGGCATTTTGGCTGAAGGGGCTTTCGATCATATCTTTATAGATTACTGGTAAATGCTCCATAACATAAGAAGTATAGTCTTGTCCTTCCTTCCCCATACCACTGATCTTCTCGACATATCTTAGGGGAGCCTGGCACTTTATTCCTTCTCCATTCCCATCCCATTCAGCAGATAACAGTACAGCCCTGAAGTTCTTTGATGGCTACAACTGTCAATGGCTGGGAAAGGGGGGATGGGTCTCTCCGAGCTTGGTGGGACTTGGGAGTTCTCATTAGTACATAGTTGCCATATTGCCTTAATCTCCAGAGACAGGCTTGAATATTTAACCCTGGAAATATTTAGCCATTGTTTATCCACCAAGATGTTTTTAGGATCTGTCAACTACATGATGGTTTCTAGTTCTCGAAGACACTACTGCACGAGCTAAACTTGGCTACAGTAACATCTTTTTGGAAGCGTGTCAGTGGATGCAATCTCTCCCAAGATGATTCCTGTTAGCTATACCGATACATTGTAACAAACTATAGCTATGTTACTTTAACAAAAATAGGACTAAGTATGGATCTGAATATGAACAAGGTTTGACTGGAAGATATATTATAGATTCCATGTAGATCATTTGAAAAAGACTTCAATGTATAATGAGTAGGCTTTGTTCAAGAAAACTGGATCTCCCTTTAATTTGATGGTCCAGAAACCTTAGGATGAAGACAAGGAATGTTATAGGCTCCACACACAGAACGCAGTGGTCACTATTAAGCTATGTTTGTCCCGTGGCTGGGTCTGGGGTGTTGAGATCATAGACTTGTTTTATCTCCCTGTGTCAGAGATAAAACAACTTCTTTTTGTATGAAGCAGCACTTAAAGGAAACCAGAAATAGCGCAGATTTATAGACACATAGTGATAGCCGCTCTGGATTGTATCATGAAGAGCTGCCGAGAGAGACTGCACTGATCTTATTCCACTATCTCTACTGTGGAAACGTCTTCAAAACAGCTTGGGTTTGTAATCTGCCTGTAAGTGGTCTATAGCAGTGTTCCCCAACTCCAGTCCTCAGCGCCCACCAACAGGTCATGTAAATAGGGTTGCCCTCTGCTGAACTTTTGGTGCCCAATTTTTTTTTAGTCACTGGAGGAACCTCAAGATCGGTCAACCAAAATACCATTCAGCCCAGAAAAGTATCCTGAAGTACTTTAGGGCTAGTGCAACAGGTTGGGGGGGGGGAGGGGGGGGGGGGCCCCCGAGGCATTTCACACCCGGGGTTTTTTTTTAAGGCATATGCAAGGCCCTTGCCCCTTTAAATGATCCTCTCTTTTACACTATAGCAGGGCCCATTTTATAATTTTTATTATTATTATTATTTATTTTAAACCCATTGATTCCGGGCGCTGTACTTTTAGGCGGTTACATACATTACTAATCAAAAGAGTACAGTGATAAAGGGATAACACAAATTTCACGACAAGGGAGAGAGACCCCACCCCGAGGCTTACAATCTACAAGGGGGGGGAAAAAAGACGAGTAGCGAATTGCCATTGAGGAATTGAAGTTGTGAAGTATACAGCCAAACAGGTTTTCAGTTCTGGCCCATGGTGAAAGGGGGAAACCCCCGGTGGGCCCCCGAGCATTGCACACCTGGAGTTGGTTTTTAACGGGCAGATGCATGGCTTCCTTACTGGAACTCTCTTTGATCACTATAGAGGCCTGATTTTGGATAATTTACTATAGAGCCTCTTGAAAAAGCTGAATGGTGAAACGCGCATCGAGGCATTTACCCCCTGGTGACATATCCTCCATATTGGTAATGGATTGATAAATATTGCACAGTATATATGTATTTATGGTTTGGATGCATTTATAATTATTTTTAATCACTTGATTTGTCTTACCTATTTGCATCTTTCCTTGCTATCCATATTATTTACTGTATTATATTCATATACCTTTTCTGGGCATTTATGGAGGATATGCCGCCATTTTGTGATTGGAGGTTTTTATCTGTTTTTAACGTCTTGTTTTAGTTGTGACAATTGGATTAAATGTATGTATTTTGATTTTTGTGTTCAATAAAAATAAAGGATTGTTGTTGATGATTTGAGGATCACATTTCTTTATTTGGTATACACTTTTACAAAAAGACTTGGACTCTTTAGGGCTCATCCCCACGGCATAGAGCAAATACCGGTCGGATCATAAGACCGGTATTTGCTCTGTTTTTTGCCCGTACAGACGGCCACTGGGGAACGGCTTTTCTCCGCTGTTTGCGGAGAAAAGCTCTCCTCCCTCGCAATGAGATGTTCATATTCTGCCTGAAAACCGGGTGGAAGAAGGAACGTACTCAATGTTTTTCGGACTGCCGGCGGTCTAAAAAAACACCCGGCGGAAAACCTGTGCAGTGGGGACCACTGCACGGGTTTTCCATAGAGGTCTATTTAAAAATTTGTCAGCCGGTTTACAAACCAAAAACCAGCTGAATACCCTTGCCGTGGAGACAAGGCCTTAGAGTACTACTACCAGTACTCCGCTGATGGCACCTCTGGCCAGTCAGACTACTCTTGTCTTTGTTTGTGGAAGATGAGTACCCTGAAACTCCTGGGATGGGTGCTACTAGTACATCTCCACTCCCTATGTCCACACCCCAGCCATCAGCCTTGACTCCCCAATAAACATACAGGTTTTGCCCAATGCAGATTTTTTTCACTTATCAGCGTTTTAACTCCTATAAGATGCAACTTGATAGGAAGATATCCAAGTGAAAACAAATTAAGGAAATATCAGTCAATTGCTGTTTGAGTCAGTGTTACATTCATTAACGCCCTGTGCTAACACCTCTGGCATCTTGAATATGGGGACCACATTCAGGTAAATAGGATACGATCATGCTTCTGGACTAATGTACACATAACTGACGAACGTACCATACTTTTAACTGTGAGGAATTGCATATTGGAAATATAGGTTAACTTCCTATCTGAGCAGTCACTCTGGTTTAACCCTTTAATTGCTTATGCAAGTAGCACTTTTCTTTTATTTTAATGAACATGTCATTCGGAAGTCCAGAATTACAGGATAGGAGAGGTTGGAGCAGTTAATTAGAGAGTGTGATTGCTAGACGTTTAGCTTTCATTTTATCTTCACACCCAGTGGACACGGTCTTTTCCTTGAGGATAGTGTTACAAAGGTATGTAGAACCGTCCATCCTTCTGAGTCAGATAGCAGATGGTCTTGGAAGTTTTTATCTCTGTGATGAGTTCCTAGGCTCCCATACCTCATCCAGGAGTCTAGGTAAGAGACCACAGTGAATTCTTATCACCTTCAAGATAGATAATCATTTCGGAAACCTTTTGTAGTACTAAAATTGGATTTCATTGAAAGTTTCTGTAGCTGTTTTAGGCCTTCAGCAAAGTTTTGGCATGAAGTTTTTTTTTAAATCTATTGTTATGTTTCCTTTTTTATTCATTGTATTTTTTATTTTTGTAGATGATTTTTTTTCATTTTTTTTATTATTTTTTATTTTTAACCGAGCATTACAAAATTTTATGATATATGTATTAAATATGCAGTTATGTATTATCGTATAATTTTATATTATATTTCAGTCACATTTTAATTTTTGTGTAATATGCTAGCATTATTTTTATTCTTACATGAACGCTCATTATGATACATCCCAAAGATGATGTAATGTTACATAGATAGTGGGGGACATGCAGTGTGGATGGGGCATCATGACCCAATAGGTGGGTTATCATAGCTTAATGACTGCATATACTCATCCATAAGGGTTAGTAAGGCCACCTTGTTGCTCTAACCTTATGTATGTGTGTATAGTCCTCTTCAGTTGCTTCCACTTTTTGTTTGTGTAACCTGAGTTTGAAGCTAAATGTGTTGAAACGTTCAGTGGAAATGTAATGTATATATAATGTATATATTGCAGTGTGGATGTGGCAACATGACCCAATAGGTGGGATATCATAGCTTAATGACTGCATATACTCATCCATAAGGGTTAGTAAAGGCCACCTGTTGCTCTAACCTTATGTATGTAAAGTATAGTCCTCTTCAGTTGTGTCCACTTTTTGTCTGGTCTGTGTAACCTGTGTTTGAAGCTAAATGTATTGAAACGTTTAGTGGAAATGTAATGTATATATTGCAGTGTGGATGGGGCAACATGATCCAATAGGTGGGTCATCATAGCTTAATGACTGCATATACTCATCCATCAGGGTTAGTAAGGCCACCTTGGTGCTCTATCCTTATGTATGTGTGTTGAGTCCAGTCCTCTTCAGGTTGTGTATTTCCAGTCCATTTTAATTTTGTGTTGCCACATTTTTTGATTTACATCCTCTTATTGATATCCACATTGAGTCCAGTCGTAACAAGTAGTGGTGCACATTATTGTGGATGGTGCCATGACCCTAGTGGGTTTTCCACTTATTGAATTCCATCCTATTAGCCCTTGTTGCCACCTTTTTTTGAGTCCAGTCCTCTTCAGTTGTGTCCTCTTTTTGAGTCCTGTCCTCTTCAGTTGTGTCCTCTTTTTGAGTCCAGTCCTCTTCAGTTGTGTCCACTTTTTGAGTCCAGTCCTCTTCAGTTGTGTCCACTTTTTGAGTACAGTCCTCTCCAGTTGTGTCCACTCTTTGTCTTTGTGTAATCTGTCTTTGAAGCTAAATGTGTTGAAACGTTTAGTGGAAATGTAATGTATATGTAATGTATATATTGCAGTGTGGTGCCACTTTATTGAGCTTTTTGAACAGATGTGTAGTTTTTTCTCTCTATTGGGTTTACTGGTAGACCTATCAGCATGTGGTGGAGATGATGTATCTGCCGTGTGTGGCACTGTTAAAATGGTTTTTGGTATAACTTCCTGTAATTCTGTCTCTGCGGGGTTTGTCCTTGTTTTGTCTAACTTTTCTCCATGGGAGACAGAAAGGCTTACTGAGGTTCATAAAACATTCTAAACATGGAGGAGGGTTGAGTTACTTAATAGACAGGAACGAGATACAATATCTTTGTTATGTTAATCGTTTCTATACATGCTGATGACTGATAAGCTGGGTCTGTACGACATCTCTATTATTAATGGACACTAGACTACACAGCTTGCCTTTGAGTGCACATAGTCCCCTCTGCCAGGTCGCTAGCAAAGTATAACATGGGAGGTCGTCCAAAATCAGTGAAGGGGTTTTAAAATTTTACTAGAAGAGAATCAGTCCTCCTCCTTTCTTTGGTTTTATTCACATATACAAATGCAGTTAGATTACAATGCGTTTTGGCCCATCCTGTGTCATTCTCTATTTACTGTCCATATAACCAACGGCACACACAGATTGTCTTGATGCAATTAAGAAAACTTTATTTTTGGCCATAGACCTTTGTCTAGGAAATAGTCATGCGCTATGCAAGGTTCCCTAGACAAAGGTCTCTGACCAAAAAAGTTTGGGATATGCTCTATGAATATGTTATATGTTTATTAACCTCACCCGGACTTTGTTCTGACTTTGCATAGTGTGATTAACATTAATGGAAAAATAAAGTTTTTTAATTGCATCAAGACAAACCATGTGTGTTGGTTATATGGACTGTGGATGGAATTTTGGCAACGGGCATCACAGTAATTAAGGGTAGTGCCCAACCATTATATATTATTCTCTGTTTACTGACAGAACTTGAAAATCCTTGTATATAATAATAGATTGTTATACAGCATCAACCTACTCTGCAGCGCTGTGCAGGAATTGTAACTACTTCCATCCTTCCCTGTCCACAGCGGAGGTGACCGTCTTATTTCCTTATCTAACATGTACATTGATCAATTTCACATCTATCTTCCAGTTAAAGGGGTATTCCCACCATGCAAAAGTGTGATTGGTGCGAGTCCCACCTCAGGGACCCCCACCTATTTCAGGAAAGGGCTCCCAAAAGTTTCCTCTCAGAACGAAGAGCTGATCACGCTTGTGCGCAACTCTCCGTTCTGTTTTATGGGAGTTCCCAGTACCGTTGAATGCTACCCAGAGCTCCCATAGAACAGAATGGAGAGTCGTGTGCAAGCTGACACTTTTGGGGGCCTGTTCTTGAGATTGGTGCAGGTCCCATAGAGGGGGCAGCACATATCATAGATTGATGGTATATCCTATCTATTCCATCGAGGTGCATGGTGTTAAAACCCCTATATGACAAAGGCAGAATACCCATTTAAGCGTTTTTTCAGGACTTAAAACAATATAACCCAAAGGCTATGGCTACACAGCATGCAAAAATTATTGGATTTTCGGTGATTTTAGGGTCCTAAAACTGCTGAAAATCCGATCGTTTTGCATGCCCATAGACTTTAAGAGAAAAAAATGTCCTGTTGACTACGCAGGTTTTTTTTTGTTTTTTTTTCAGATTGTTTTCTGACGCCGGCGGTTTTTGGAACATGTTGTAAAAACTGCCAGCGCCTGTCGTCTTTACGTTGGTTTCCTGTACATTCAAGTGTATGGGCTGACGGAATAAAAAGCTAAAACCGACCGCGATTCTTGCACAAAACATGACAAAACGCAGTTGTGCATTGGAAAAAAAAACGGTAGACTTTCAGACGTTTTTGCCCAATGCTGTGTGGATCCAGCCTAACTAACCTACATCATACATGAAACCAGGGGCAGAACTATAGGGGGTGCAAAGGTAACAGACATATCCCAGCCCTGGTACTTAAGGAACCCAAAGTCTCCTCATCTACATGAGAAGGGGAGTCCTGTTGCAGAGTTTGTATAGGTAACTAGCAGAAGGCGAATTATAACCTTTACAGCTGTTATGGGGCTCAGAGGTTCAGAGGGCCCACTCAGGTTCAAGAACATTGTACTTTTTTTTAAGGCATCGTGCTCTAATTCCATTCAGATAACATAAGAAACAAAGCAGATGGTCTGGGGAGGGGATTGATTCCCACTATAATGACCCTTCTCTAACGAGTTGGCTGCTTTGTGCTCTCCAGCACTACTATGTGGGTTCTCTAACATATGACACTATTATTTTACTACAGGCAGTCCCCGGATTACAAACGGGATAGGGACTGTAGCTTTGTTCTTAAGATGAATTTGTATGTAAGTCGGAACAGGTATATATTTATTACCTGTAACTCCAGCACAAAAGGTTTTTTTAGTTTTGGATAGTGCAGGGAAGGGTTTTTACATTTGTTTTGAGGTCTGTGCCCGTGTTAAGATTTTAACCATGTGCTTCTGTGGCATGCTGCAACTTGTCGTTCCACATCTACTGCCTGCTGTGGACCGTGAAACTACAAGTGCCAGCATGCCCATAAGTCTCCGTTTGTAACTAGGGGACAGATGTAAGTCGGAACGGTGTAAGTCGGGGACTGCCTGTATTTACATTTTTAATTATTGCTACTTATGCAGTTTGCTAGCGTTAGGCAGTAGGACCCACCTTATTTTGCTGTGGGGCCCTATGAATTGTATTGACTCTCCTGGTATCAAGGGCAGGGCTGCATTAAGTAATTTCAGGGCCGCATACAGGCAAAGCATGTGGGCCCCTCAGCCACGATCAGTTCCCATCTTACACCAAATCAGTAGGCCCCTTTTGAAAAAAAAATTGATCAGGGCCCATGACAGGAATACTGCCCTGATATTGCCCGTGACCAAAGGACATTATGTCCACCAATGTGCATTCCAGGAGGACTGCTCCAAGGTTTATGCCATTATCGGTGCTGATTTTACTAAAGACTCCTATTTGAGACCTCTCGACAAAAAAGTATTTTTTTAAATTTTTTTTTTACAGAAATCGCAGTAAGACTCATCAATGCTTTGATGCTTCTCTTACAGCACGCCGCACATTAACTTGTGATAACAACATTTGCCCTGTGCTCATCTTCAGCTTTACGATGGCTGCACAAACGAGCTTATTTTTAGCCAAACTCTTTGAAGAGGACATTTACTATGGGAAAAAAAAAAAAAAGATTGAGGACATACAGCTGTGACATATTTATAAGCTACTTGTCATTTTCAGCATGCCACTGACAGACTCTTCCTATAAATGTAATGGGCACTTGTAACTCTTGTAAACAAAGGCCATCGCCCGTAACCAAACGCTCGGACACCTTTGTTTCTATCTGTCATCATCCGGCACCATTCAATCTCCTCCAATGACTTCACCAACTTATAGGTTGTGCTGTTTGTTCTTGGCGCCTCTAAAACGTCATAAACATTGGACATAGCATCTATAATTCTCCCGTATATAATTATGTGTATAAATGATCTATAAATTGTAGCAAGTCTGCAATTTAAAGGGTTCACTTAAGCTAATAGCTGCAGCTTTAAAGAGCCACGGTTGTTTTTACCGGTAATAGGGTGCCAGGAAACTAGTTGCATATCAAGTAATGTAATTGTCGGTTGACTCACAGAAGCTAATAACTGTTTTCTATGCTTGTAGGATGTATTTTGCATATTACTTTTTTATTACAGAATCCCATACACTGGGTTTTCTGTACTATTTAAGGAAAAGATCTTAATAGCAGAGATAGAATTTACAATACCCTATAGCAAAATGAGATGGGCCCCACCACATATTGGCAAGAAACCAAAACAGGAGGATAAGAAGCAATAATTAAATGTATGTATATTAGCATCATATACTAGAGAATTCACACTATAGTGATAATTAGAAGAAACTCAGCAACTTGTTCTTCCTTACACAAATATACCGTGCACCTCATGGCCCTACAGCAGCTGCTATGGCTGTTACATCTATAGTTACATCTATGAGCCAACCATGGAGATGGGAACACTTCTGGCTAAATTAACATAAGAAAAAAACTACCAAAAAATTTATAAATCCTAGGCCAAAATAAAACGTAACTTTTATTGTAAACCAATAATAAAGACAATAATGTTTTTTCCCTAAAAAAAAAACCTACAAAAACCCCTACAAACTATGACTACCTAGCCACAGAGAATTGGGGTGATCGCCCCAAAAGGGCGCCCCCAAACAGGAACCTAAACTAGTGTATCCCTGGAATACCCTAACCAAATCTATACGAAAACCGGCCAATATTGATTAAATATGCACCAATAATAAATATCAGTTGCCCATTAAAGGGTCAAATGATAAAAAAAGGCATATGTTTAACATTGACAAAGTCAGAATATCAATAAATACAATAATATTATAGAAAATATACAAGTTCCCATAATAAGTATTTTTGTCTTTTTAATTGGTTTACAATAAAAGTTAAGTTTTATTTTGGCCTAGGATTTACATATTCTTTGGTAGTTTTTGCTCTTGATTCTCTCGTACATCCAGGCACTATTGCTTCTTTTTGGGGGGAGTCTCCTACCCCAAGATTTTGTATAGGGGACTTGTGTTTTTTCTAAATGAACATAACATAAATGTTAATGGATTGTCCAGAATTAGAAAAAATTTTTGTTTTTACCAAAAATAGCATCATTCTTGTACACAAGGTGTGTTTGGCAGAATCAAGACACTAGTAGGCAAAGGTGGACGTCTGCCTAAGATGGCAACTCATGTCTATCATGAAGAGGGTGCAAGGATGGATGAAGTGGGCTCATGTGCTGAGCTCATTCAATACACGGTGGTTGCCGGCTGTTTGTTTCAGCTGGCACCGGCCTTCATAAGCCATGACCAGAGACAACTTTGGTCTTAGCCATTTAAAGGGGTTGTCTCAATTCATCTTACCTCAGTCCTGTTTTCTTGGTTACACTTTGAATTCAGGGGCGTATTTACTGGCATCTACTAGGCTGCAGTAGAAGCCAGGTCTGTAGCTATAGTAACCAGTGCTGGAGCCTTTCATGAGAGATGGAACAGGTCTGTAGCTATAGCAACCTGTCCTGGCAGCCTATCATGAAAGAGTAAACAGGTCTGTAGCTATAGCGACCTGAGGAGCTGATGCAGAACAATCAAGAGAGGATCTCTCGGAATATGTAGGATACTGTTAATGGACCCATACTGCAAAGTGACTTGTTTTTGCAAGATCTTTAACATAAAAAGCAATCCTTTTAGTGAGACAACCCCTTTAACTGCTTAGATACCCTGGTTAACACAACTGCTGATTCTAGGAAGCTATCCAGGAGAAAGGCACTCTTCTTCCTTCTACCGATAGGCCTCCACACGATGTAATCACTGGGTGACGATGGTTGGCCATGGCAGCCTGGAGCCTAATGAAGGCCCCAGACCTGTCATTTAACTGACTCTATTATTCCCTGGCAGATGCCAGGTGCAATAGAAAGGCTGTAACTGTACACTGTTTTGCAATACATTTTAAAAAAACTAAAAGCGCCAAAAATACGATTGTAGAGACATAACCTTACTCTGAAGAACCCAAGAAATGCCTTGGACTGGCCATTGATTGCAATGAGCACAATGTTATGTCTTTTCCCACGGTTCCTGTGCAAAGAAATTAAACACTAGCTTACACATTACATCTGATCACCAGGGATACCTTGTAATCAGATAGTTGTCTGTAGATCCTACTAACAAAAAAAAAAAGAAAAGTTGTTTAAAATGGAATCTCCCAAAGTAGAATTTTTCTTTTGGCATCATAGGGCATACTCAGTAACGCACATGTAATCTTATTCATTAGCTTTCAACCAATGTGATTGCAAGGAAGGAAGTCATTGAAAATACCCACCAAGTCCCACTAAAAAAAGTGGCAAAGTAAAAAAGATTTCCTTCCATGTAATCCAGGTGCTTCTACGGAGATGCCTGTGAGAAATACAAGTTTACCATCCGCCAATAAAACAGTTTTTAATAGTTCAGGTTTTAGCTTTCAAGTGTGTTGAGTTACCGCTCAGAGACACAGTGGAACATGCTTTTAGTTTAACCTTCATACCCTTCTGCTGGCCAGGTGTTTTGTCACATCGTGTTAAACGGGTCACAAAGTAATCGCTGTAGCACAGCTGGTCCATCAACCAGCAGCAGGAGGAATATAGTTACAACAATATAACCAGGCTTTGTAAAAATGGTTCAGTGGTTTAAATGCTCTCCCGCAAATAGCCAATCAAAATTCCAGCCTGGGAGAGAGGATTCTTGCTTTGGAATATTTTAAGCTGACCTGTAAAATCCTTTGTACGCCCAATGTGGAAGTTCAAAGGGACCCAACCGAAATATTTACATGTGTATTCAAAAGCATATAAATCCATCAGTGTTCCTCCTTGCTATTAATGTATGGAATGGTTTTAAATGGTTTTAATGGAATGCGTGGCCTGTGACAGCCGAGCATGACGCCTGGGCGTAGACAATTTTTCCAACAGAGGGAAGGCTCAGTCCCTTAGTGTATAGAGCGAATGTCAAAGATGTGCCCCATACTCAGTATGAGAATAACCAACACATGTATAAAGCTGCCACCAGTCTGCAAATTTGCTCCATTTTTGGAATCCTACCTGCATCCACCTATGATGACTTCATACTGTAGAGCAGTGGTCTTCAACTGGTGGCTTTCCAGCTGATTAACACTACTCCTGTATAGGATCTACATGTCCTAGAAGTATCCACTTGTAGAGTGATATATTATCATCTGATGTGATACCATTCTCTCATTTGTATGATGTTTCACTTGATCTCTTCACTACTTTCAGTGTTGTCTTGGTCTTGTACAATAGAGGAGCCTATGGATCTCCTCACTTAGGCTCATCATCGTTATAGTAATTTTTTATGGTATCTAGAACGTGTCTCCTAATAAGGTGTGTTTCTTAGAATTTGGGTAGGGATTCTCCAGAAGATAGTAGCAAGAGTTTTCACTTTTACTAGTGCATCTCAAAAAATTAGACTATCACTGAAAAGATAATTGATATCAACAACAAAGGGATTGTCTCACTACATTGATTCATGTTGCCTCATTCCTGTTTTCTTGGTTTCACTTTGAATTCAGGGGCGTGTTTACTGGCTTCTACTAGGCTGCAGTAGAATCCAGGTCTGTAGCTATAGCAACCAGTGCTGGCAGCCTTTCAGGATAGATGGAACAGGTCTGTAGCTATAGCAACCAGTGCTGACAGCCTATCAGAATAGATGGAACAGGTCTGTAGCTATAGCGACCTAAGGAGCTGATGCAGCCCATACAAGAGGGGATATCTCAGAATAGGTAGGACACAGTTAATGGACAAACATTGTAAAGTGACTCGTTTCTGCAAGATCTTTAACATAAAAAGCAATCCTTGTATTGAGACAACCCCTTTAAGTGATTTAAGTCAAAGAGAGAAACCCATATATTGTATAGACTCAGTACAGTATGGATTGCAAGGTTTAATATAATACGTTTGTGAGCCCTATAACAAATAAAAAGATCCTAGAGAACCCCTTTAATTTTCAATGATATTCTAATTTTTTGAGATGCAATGGTATAGTTGTCAATACTGGCTGAACAACCCACTAGGATTTCAGGTCATTCTGCCCATGGATGGTCATTGGCAAATAGTCACCTATGTTGTACCAGTCTTACAGGGCTGTTCTTATGGTAAAATAAACTAAAAATAAAGAATAGTTTACATGTAACGGCATTATAAAGCTTATAAAATGGATGCAGTCTTTATTAGAGAGTGGACTTTTGGTATGACGATGTTATACAAAGTTAGCATTAGATGGATTCCAAGGGTCAGACAATAACATTAATATGTTAAAGCTGTCAGAGTGAATGTAACTTTTTGGTGTCAAGAGACCTTTAATTTACAATATGGGATTGGGCAGGTTGCAGTCTCGATCACTCTGTCAGTTGTTCCCATAGTAAGACTCTTGTATTCATTGACTGGCTGAATGTTATGTCAGTTGTGGCTCTGCTACATCTACGAGTGTCAAAGGTTCCTTTATTCCAGCGAGTGTGATTGTTAGCAGTGTGTCAAGCTAGACACTTATTATACCAGATGGAAGAACAGGTGGAATAGACAGACAAAGGCATGAATGGAACTTAGGAAACCTCGAAACCCCTGCCGGACAAGCCCGGTCCCTGAGATAATGTTTTTGTATTGTACAATAAGTTCTCTGTTTTCTCATGTTGTTATGGGCTGTAGTATCACTATGTTTGAATTATTTTTAGCAATTTGTACAATGCATCTTTTTTTTTTTTGCTTTTTTCCAAGCTCATTAATTTTATCTACTTCTTCCAGAATGCCCAATTTTCAGCTTTAATTTTCGACAAGCTCCAAGTGCCTGACTATCTGCAGAAAAGCAGGAATGAAGGAGAGAGTCGCTGTGACGTCTGCGCAACACACCTGAATCAGCTAAAACAAGAAGCTGTGCAGATGATTCAAACCATCAATCAAGCCGGTTATCCGGATATTCTTGATCGTCCCCAAACTTCAGTGCCTGTGGCTACCGTCATCCCCAGGCTGTCCTCCCAAAATGTGGTCACAGTTTCCTCGCCGAAGGAATTGATGATGATTGCAGGGCAGGTGGGTAGACAGTCTGGAAAATCTACAAATATTTTTTCTGGGACAGAGCGAAGGAAAGGACTTGGATGGCCTCATGGGCAGGGAAGTTTTCCCAGTTCAAGTGTACAAGTGACAGTGGGTTCCAGCGGCATTGGTGGGGCATTGAGTTCAGTGACCATACAAGCTCAACAATATCTAGAGGGAATGTGGAGCATATCAAGGGTGAATAGTTTTCTTCCTCCTCCCAGTCAAGTGAGTATCCACAATACTACTCTATGTGTAGTGACGTCCTCTGTGTCCTTGTTCGTGAATTAACCTTTATATTCCAGCATTGTAATAACAAGGTACTTGAGTTTGTAATTTCTAGCTAAAGAGTCACGGTGTAATTGCAGATTATAATTGAAGACATTAGAAAACCAATTTATACCATTTTATAAAAGGCCAATATTAGTAAGTGCATCATCCTTACTGATCCCATAACAAAGTACAGCCTCAAAATTTGATCCCAGTGAACATACGACTTATTACAAGACCCCACAAAATATTCTTTGAAGTACTAAATATCCTATTTTGCATTTTTTATAAAAAAATTTTTTTTTTACAAAAAATGCTAATCAACAGCACAAAAGAAAAAGAACATTACAGCTCAGTTATCTTTACTTGCTTGTAGTTAGGATGTATTCCCATCTCTTTACTTCTGCTCTGGGAAGAAGTTTATGTTGGCCATAGGGAATGGAGTGGTGGCTGTGTATGTGTGACTTTCTCCATTCTCCTCCGAGTACAGCAGAGTTCGTGTGCTCAGCTGGATTAAGAACCTCTATAGTAGTAAATGGAGAAAGTTGGGCATGTGCTGCCGTTTCCATTACCTGCGGCTGGCACAGACTCTGGCCTGGAAAGTAAGTAGGGAGAAGGGAAAAATCTTCATATAAAGAAGTTTATGAATCCCTGACCCTTACAGAGTTTTGGAAGTCGTCTAAACTGCACTCTTAAAAGTAGACTTTCATAGCATACCTATCTTGGGAATGGGCCCCTGAAAGTTTCAGCTCAAAAGGAGAACTGGTCGCGCTTGCACACTTCTCTCCATTATGTTCTATAGGAGTTCCTAGTACTGGTGAGCGCCGAGTTCGGCTATACTCAGAACTCCCAAAGAACAGAATGGAGAGTTGTGTTCAAGTGCAATGGTGCTACATTTGGAGGTGAAACTTTCATGGGCCTGTTCCCGAGACTTGTGTGGGTACCAGAGAATGAGCCTGCACCTATCAGACATATCTTATCAACATGCTGAAAAATCTATGATTGAAACAGCCCATTAAGCCATAGAGTGTCTAGCAGAAAGTGACCGGCTCTAGAGACCAATCACTTGCCACTAGGGTCTTTTTTTTGATAGTCTGAATTAAAAATAACCTGTTACTAAAGGGGTTGTCTCGCTACAAGGATTGCTGCTTTTTATGTTAAAGATCTTGCAAAAACAAGTCACTTTGAAATATGTGTCCATTTACAGTGTCCTACCTATTCCTAAATATTCCCTTTTGTATAGGCTGAATCAGCTGCTCAGGTTGCAATAGCTGCAGACCTGTTCGATCTTTCCTGATAGGCTGCTAGTGTTGGTTGCTATAGCTACAGACCTGGTGTCCTCAGCAGCTCGTCACTGCAAGCCAGTAAACACGCTACTGAATTAAAAAATGAAACTGAGAAAAGAGTTTAGACTTGGTTAAGATGAATTGATGTAGTGAGACAACCCCTTTAAGTAGATATGTTTCCTATTTGAAATCCACTTATTCTACTTAGATGTAAATTGTTCCTTCAAAAGCTCTATAATCGGTGAGCCAGACAGACCCAAATCGGACACGACTGCAATGCAGTGTTTACAGAATCTCCTTTGTTTCACAATTTTCCCTTTTACCTTAGTCTTATATTGAGAAACACATAAAGTAGGCATAAAAATGTTAGCAGAGCTGAAATAAGTGATGTCAAAGGTTCCATATCTTAATTGGATGACCGGAGGAAATCTGTTAGAATGAAATTTAAAATCTGAAAATTGGATACAGGAAGGCTGAGGCGCGGAATTATATTTTCTAAACAGTATTTTGCTCAGCACATATAACCTGCACTTACTATTTCTTAATATAAATTGTTGTTGTTTTTTTTTATTTGCACAAGAATACAAAATAGATTGCTTTTATAATTTAAAAAAGAAGATTTTGGAGAATGTCGAAGGGCCTTTGCATTATGCATACATATATAGTATACAATAAATGTATTCTGAGGCTGAAGAAAACATAGAAATAAATGGAATATAATGAAAACTAATGACTTACTACTTCTCAGCGTATGGCTTGTATATCCAAGGAATGACTTCATGCCACCACTGTGGGATATAAAAAAGACATCAATGTGAAATAGAGAACAATTTAGCTCTGGCTCTTATTTTGTTGTTGGCTTTAACAAAATAATGATAAAAATAATATTGGTGCAAGAGGAAACAGTCCTCAAACTCAGACAAGCACAGACCTCATAATATAAGAAAAACACATAATCCCTTTGATTCTTCATCTGATAGAAAAAGGTGATGCCAACACTAGTTGGATCCAGTTTTAAGATTATGGGAGACATGTATGATCGGGTTTTTCACCCTTTTCTGGCGTAAAATGTGCCAAAGCGAGCCGGCTCTGATGTCTAATGCGCCTAATGAATGTGTTAGGCGCATTGTTCGTAAGACTCGACACTTTCTAATGCGCCTAACATGAAGGGGTGTTCTGGGGGTGTGTTACACCACACTCGTAATATTAGACATATATATTAATGTGGTTCGGTAAAAACAAGGCGCATTAGTGCTCGGACAGGCAGACCTATTTCAATGTGGTCTGCCTGAGCCTGAGGAGTCGAAGTGTAGCTAGATTTTCCATTAGGGCAAAAAAATTTCCCTTATTTCTCAATTTATACCAGTACAATAATAATAAGTTATTTATGATAATTATCAAACGATATAAAATTAAATTATTTAAATGTAATAAAAAAAGTTATCATATAACATTAATATAAAAATATATAATATCAGAAAACGTATAAAAATATCTCCTATAAAATGTATTTAAAATGAATAGAATCTAAAACAAATTTTACATTAAATAACCCACTGATGATCAGATTTTTTAATTTTTAATACATTAAATTGGAAATTTTTACTGCTCTTACCCTTTATTCTACATACAGTAAGAGCCAGCACACAGCAGGTCCTGCTGAGACCTATGGTCCATCAAGCAAGATCACTACCATAATATTCTAATGGCTTTTCTTTTATTTCCAGAATGTATACATGTTTGGTGCATTACTAATGCACCTAAGTTTCGTAATGCGCTTAAGTGAGCCGGCTATGATGTCTAATGTACCTAATGAATGTGTTAGGTGCATTGTTCGTAAGAATCTAATGCGCCTAGCATGAGGGGGCATTTTGGGGGCGTGTCACACCACACTTGTAATATTGGACACTCTGCAAAGTGGCTCAGCAAAACTAGGCACAAAAGGGCATGTTCACATGGCAGTGGACAAATACCGTCCGGTTTGCCGGCCGGTATTTGTCCGGTTTTGCGGCTGTTCCCACGGCCGCGGGGTGACGGCTTTTCTCCGCGATGAGCGGAGAACAACCCTCCCCCCTCCCATTGAGATGTTCATATTCTGTCCGGAAACCGGATGGAAAAATGAACATGTTCAATGTTTTGCCGCCGGACCGCCGGCGGCAAAACCGTCGGGCGGAAAACCCGTGCAGTGGGGACTGCTGCACGGGTTTTCCATAGAGCACAATTGTGCTCATTTTCAGGCGGTTTTTCAAGCAGTCTGAAAAACCGCAAACCGGCTGTAAAACTGGCCGAAAACCCGTGCCGTGGGGACATGCCCTTAGTGCTTGGACAGGCAGACCTATGTCAATGTGCTCTGCCTGAGGAGTCAAAGTAGAGCTAGATTTGCCATTAGGGCGAAAAATGTCCCTTATTTCTCAACTTACACCAGTTCAATAATAAAAAGTAATTTCTGATAATTGTCAAACTGTATAAAATGAAATCATTTAAATTTAATAAAATTTTTTATCATATAAAATTAATATAAAAAATATATCAGAAAACTTATAAAAATATCTCCTATACAATGTATTTAATATGAATAGAATCAAACTAATTTTACATTAAATAACCCACTGATGATGATGATCAAATGTTTTTCATTTTTAATACATTAAATTTGAAATTTATTTTTGCTGCTCTTACCCTTTTTTCTACATACAGTGAGAGCCAGCACACAGCAGGTCTTGCTTGGACCTGTGGTCCACCAAGCAAGATCACTGCCATGCTATTCCAATGACTTTTCTTCTATTTCCAGGATGTATACATGTTTGGTGCATTACTAACGCGCCTGAGTTTTGTAATGCGCCTAACACACCGGCGAGACGCGATGAACTTGAGACACCATTTATGAACACACAAAAACCACTTTCATACATTCAGGCGCATTATACACTGAAAAAAAGATGAGAAAATTAACTTCGACGCATTCGATTTACACAGGTCTCCCTATGTTGGGAAAGCTCTTGACTTGCATCTCCACGGGGCTCCATTGTCAGACAATGGTCAATGGAGTGTCCTTTTGGCCTCTGTCTGTCTGGTATTTAATCAGTATACTGCAAGAAATGAAGTATGGAATAGTGTAGTAGACTACGCTATTCCATCCAACAGGATCTTTTACAGAATGTATTCCTTAAATGGATACCATGTTAGTCTATGGGTGATGGATACCACTTCATGGCATGCACACGCATCTATTTTTAACAGACTCGTCATGAGCTTTTCAGTAGCTTTTTATGGCATATCCGCTAAGTGGATACCATTATAGCCCTGGTTGATGGATCCGTTAAACGGATTCCTAATAATGCCATCCATCACCCATAGGCTAAAATGTCATCCATTTAAGGGATCTGTCATGAAAAAGCTAACAATGTATTTGTTAATTGGATCTCATATTAGTCTATGGGTGACAGATGCTACTGTTCGGCATCCACCAGAGATCCCATTTAACATGTACATCTTGAGCTTTTACCAGTGTATACATTATAAGGAGGCAAAAATGAGATGCGTGTTTTATAGACCATCCAATGCAAGTTCCTTCAACAGATTCACTCATATGTACTCTCAGGGTATGTTCACACGGCGTGCTGAGTCCATGTGAACTTGCGTTTTTAGATGCGTGTTTGGATCTGTCTGTCGGACCCTAAACGAACCCAAACACGTATCTAATAATGAGCAATGTGATTTACATTGCGTTTACTTTTAAACATGCATCAGCGTTCACATGAGTGATCACCGATGCGCGTCTCATTGTGTATATCGGATCCGTCTTTCGGATCTGTTCCAATAATTGACATGTCAATTCTTGATCCTAAAGACGCAGCAGGTGCCCTATAATAAATGATAGGGTGCGATCCTGCTGCAGCCAAAACGCACATGCGTGTTGGATACGTGTTGGATATGTTTAGGATCTGATCGCCGCTGTGCTTTTGGATTCGATTTTGGGATTCAAAAACTCTGTGTGAACATACCCTTTGAGAATATAGATACGTGGGTTGGATTTGCTGCTGATAATTCTGCTGCCCATCAATCCCCTATATGCAGGGACACCTTCTGTGAAATATGCCCTTAATTATACTAATTTGGGAGCCAATTTTGTGGCAGACTCTCTGCAGAGGATTTCAAGTGTAGACTCCCCTACGTCTGCTCCGATATAGATGCTTCCCAGAACCCCAGGCCGTTCCCTGTACTTCCGGTACTAGCACCAACATGTCGATACATGTGACTACCGAAGCCTGTGAATGGCTGCAACCATCACAAATCGACATGACATGTCATTAGAAGAGGCCAGTAAAAGGAGACCGGCTAGAGGCCCAGGTAATCTTCACCATGTGAGTGTAGAAGACTAGGAAGGTAATCCAGAGCAAAATCCACAACAGAAGGTGAATGTGCTTTAATGTGTTCTTGCTGTGGTTGGATCCAGAAAGAAATTCATAGAAATATGTTTACCTTTTATAGTGATATAGTTATACCATGGAATTGATGTAAGACAGGAGACTGCGGCATCCCTGTCACCAGTCCTTCTTGTGAAAGATATTAGAAGTTACGCATACTAGTTTACTGGAGATGGAGTATTGACCCAGGAGTCTAGATGAATGTATGCTTTTTTCAGCTATATTCTATTACTACTGTATGTTTACTACTAAACTTCGGAGTTAATGGGGTTGTCTCACTACAAGGATTGCTGCTTTTTATGTTAAAGATCTTGCAAAAACAAGTCATTTTGTAATATGTGTCCATTAACAGTGTCCTACCTATTCCTAGATATCCCCTCTTGTATGGGCTGCATCAGCTCCTCAGTTTGCTATAGCTGCAGACCTGTTCAATCTCTCCTTATAGGCTGCCAGCACTGGTTGCTATAGCTACAGACCTGGCTTTTACTGCAGCCTAGTAGAAGCCAGTAAACACACCCCTGAATTCAAAG
Organism: Phyllomedusa bahiana; assembly: GCA_025379985.1. NCBI lineage: Eukaryota > Metazoa > Chordata > Amphibia > Anura > Hylidae > Phyllomedusa > Phyllomedusa bahiana. The sequence goes on along the minus strand of JAODAL010012182.1, from coordinate 4,036 downwards.
TGAAACCAAGAAAACAGGACTGAGGTAAGATGAATCAGTGTAGTGAGAAAACCCCTTTAAGGTAGTTGTCATATAACCATACATAGACTTCCCACAGTAGTAATCTTGAGCCAGGCCGTGGATGTAGTGATAAAAGATGAAGGGGTTTGCAGGTCTGGGTGTCTAAATGGGCCAAAAGGCCCCTCTGCCACACAACAAGACACCAGTATGTTTGGCATTGGAGACCACTATCTTGAAAGGTATGCTTCTGGGAAAATAAGGCTTTCGAGCAGGAGGAGAACCCTATTTTCATGAAAGTCCTCCTGCTCAGAAGCTCAGTATACATAATTAGATAACTGTCTGAGGTTCAAGTGAACATTTCACACTTGATCCTGAGCATTTGATTAGAACCCTTTTTACAACATAGCCAATTTTAATGTGTCAAGATATAGAAATCTGAAAAAACTAACCCCACTGGTAAGAAAGCTTGGATCGAGTCCAAACCTAGTCAGAAAAAATATATTTTTATAGCTCCAGAACCTGGTTTTCACATTCTTGCAGTAATCTTGCCTTGGGCTGTCTTTCTACATAAACCTTTGAAAGCATTGATATACTTTAGGTGAATGTTGAATTATATTTTTAACACAGAACAACCTACATTGTAAGGGCACAAATGTAATGGGGATATATTATAGAAAGCATGAAACAGTTTTATAAATGTAGACATAGGAGGTGAACACGATGGCATGCCAATGAACAATCAGCATGATATATAGCAAGGGTCTGCAACGTCGGCTCTCCAGCTGTTGGGAAACTACATCTCCCATCATGCCCACTGATCTAGATTATATAAATTCATGATGGGAGTTGTAGTTTCCCAATAGCTGGAGAGCCGACATTGCAGACCCCTGATATATAGTATTAGTGCAAATGCACATGGTTGTATCATGGCAGGGATTGGTAATATGATGCCCATATCTTGGGAAGAATATGGTACCTCAAAGAGATACCATACTGGTGGCACATTGTGTGCACACATTAAAAATCTATATACCACACACTACTGTGTGCAGGAGCCATCTTTGCAGAAAACCATAGAAATACTAAAGTTGGTAACATGGTTGGGTGCAAAAAAAACGCTGAGCGAAAAGGACTCTTTACCTTCTGTCACAAAGAGCTGCAATAGGAGGAGATTTAGATTTATAGTTAAAGGAAGATGGCACGGACAAAATTCACATTGTAATTGTTGTCATTTGGACAAAATTCACATTGTAATTGTTGTCATTTAATGTTGTTGTCTTGCTATATTCTGAACTCCCATAGGAATGAATGGGGAGAACTGTGCAAGCATAGCCTTCTCACCATTATTTAGGGTCTCAGACCTAAACTTGCAAGATGAAACAACCCCTTTAAGCTGCAAGTCCCCTTTTCTGATCTTAGCTTGGTGAAATACAGATGTTATTCGACCAGCTTAGTCCTGACAGACTGGTTGCGAGGGATGTACTGCCTAAAAGCTACAAGTTTTAAATTGAATGGTCAACCAGCTCCATAGCAACTGATAGGTCACATATTACTCAATTGGCATTGAACTGAATGGAAAGAAGGACAAGCAGACTGGGCAAGTACTCAAACCATGTTCTGGTCCATCTTTTGCAGCCCTTCTTCTCTTCTAAAGTTTGGGTGGAAAGTACCCTTCATGGAAGTTTTATCATGCATCAATTATCCACTGTTTGTGGGTAAGTTTTTGATCAGGGAACTTATGATTGTTGGGATGCTCGCCAATCTCTAGAACGAAAGACTCCCACCACATCCATGATGGAAATGAGTTATATGAAGTGATGATCGGGCATGCCCCAGTTTATACAACCTTACGAGATGTATACCGTAGAAATAACTAAACCTACTCCATCTGTCAGAAGATGGAATGAAAAATAAGGAGGAGGAACAGGGTCCTTATTCTACAGGTTGAAGACGTATCTAAAAGATTCCCCATCAATGTCAAAATCCAACACAGTAGGGTTATAGATTGGACTTGTGTCTTTTTTAACCTTATCAACTTTGTAACTATAGAAAATGGAAAGCATATTTAAATTTGCCTATATATTAGAAGCACAGCTAGAAACCTACTTTACACAGAGGTAAAACCTAACTTGCAGTATCCCAGCGTCGGACATAATGTATAAATACAGGCATAGTTCTGAATGTCACCTAGTTTATGAAAAATAATTCACCTCTGGACTGAAGGATCCATTATCATGTGAATAGGTTTGTGTATTATAGGCTTCTTTTTCCATTTATGTAGAACATTGATTTAATTTCATTGCAAGTCCTGTAATGGATTTATAATTAGAACCCAGTCACAATAATCAATAGCGAGATTATTAACCATGTAAATAAAACCCGAGGATTTAGGATGAGGTAATTTAGCCGGGTTATTGAGAATCAATGTGTGAAGTCAGAAAGGATTATAGCTTCCAGTGGAGGTAACCAATTTAGATTCTTAACACCAGTAGAAAGGGATCATTGATTGTGGAAATACAGATTTATTTTGGAGATATAAAAAGGTTGTAGTAGAATTTATATAGTGATGTTTCGGTTGGTTGTTATTGAGTCTAATTTAAGATGGTGTATGATCTAACACATTAAAATTATATTACTGCTTATATTACCCAAGAGCTGTATAGTGACTATGTAACTATTACCCAAGAGCTGTATGGAGAAAGCAAATTAACGATCTCAAACAGAGTCTGACATAGAAGTAAGGAAGCCTCATAGCAAACATTAAAAGGGGTCTCCCCAGTTTGCTATTTCAAGTCTCAGTTATATTCAGAACCCCCTTAGTAATTAACGGAAGGAACTGCACAAGCTTGGTTATTTCCCCATTTTCTGATGCTGGCTCATAACAAGCTATGAACTGGCCTTAGATCGGAAACGGCAAGATAGAACAATCCCTTGAAGATGGACCAAACCATGTGAGACAGGAGGGGTTGATGCCCTCCCACTAATGCTCCACCGTCTCTGTTCCATGATTCTTGGGATAAAAACTCACAAGCTAGTTTGCTAATTTTGTAGGGCCAGATGAGAGGGGCCTGACAACATTGGACAACAAAGATTTTGCTTCCTGAACACTTTTGGGTGTATTTTATATCATTTGAGCTGCTGATCACAAAAATCACCTTTACATTTTCCTGTCTCATCCTGTTTTTCTGCAATCTTCTGACTGATTCAAGCTTTGAGCCACGTATGTCTGGTGAGCCTCATCTTATAACACAGCCAGAACTGAATGACTTGGTCCAGGACTTACGTTTGTCAAACTAATGCAGAGTTACTGGCTTCAAGACCTCAAGATTGGAATTTGCTGTCATCTGGTACAAAAATTTCTGTCTCTTGAAGCTTCCAAGATGACTTATCACAGTCTTTTGAACAGGTTGATAACCTGTGCTTCTGCACCGACCTTGATGGATTGTTCGCAGCTTTGGGTTGTGAGCATGACTCGAAACATTGGCATCTCTTTATGGGCTTATCAATGTTAAACCTCAAGACTGTCTTGTTACACAATGGTAATGTTCACCCTTCAGTACCTGTTGGCTATGCTGCACACCCGAAAAACATACGAGAACAGGAAACTGTTGCTGAAACCCATCAAGTACGGCAACTATGACTGGAACAGCTGTGGAGATTTAAAAGTAAAGTCACTGCTGCTTGGATTGCAGCTTGGATATACCAAGTACTGCGGTTTCATTTGCAAATAGGATAACCATGCTAAGCAGTTGCATTACAGTAGAAGGTAGTGGCCAATCCATAACCAGTTGACTCCTTGGCAGAAAAATGTTGCATATAAAGCACTTATGGGCCCAGCAATCTTATTTCTTCCTCCACTTTATATAAAGCTCTGGCTGCCAAAAAATTCAGTGAAAGCAATGAACAAGGATGCAGAAGGTATTCTTTATTTGAGACAAATGTTCTTAAGAATAACCAATGTCAAGATTAAGGAAGGGATTTTTATTGGTCTAAAAATCCGACATATCATGAATGACAAGCACTTCAAATTTAAATG